>LPNX010628869.1:120293-179219 GCA_001517045.1 Pseudotsuga menziesii
ATGGGTAATTCTGTTCGAGATCCTAACACCTCTTTTGGGTGCTCACTAGCAGCTATGTTTTACCAACCTTGGGTGCTTCCTATTCAGAGACCATAATACCTAGGGTTTATTCTCTTCATGGATCCCCCACTCCCATGACAGCCCCCTTACATGGCCTGAATGTGTACGGAAAGAAGACTAACCAGATGTCTTACACCTGGGCATCCCCAGCGATGCATATCGGTGTCTAGCTTATCGGGGGAAAGCTATGTACCCCAAGTACATCCTTCCTCCTTATACCATTTTCTCAACTTTGTACAGAGAATAATTATTCTCATATCATTTCCATCATTGGGTCTGGTACCTACATCTCTACCACCAATAATCATTCACAACCTTTATATCATGGATTTGTATAGCATCAATATTTCCATCTATCGTAAACATATTGTTTTCAGAACTTGCAATTTTCATACTTACATAGCATGCTCTTGATGTTATCCTTTATCTCCCATGATCCATCATAAATACAATAGATTAGATTGATAACAACATCTTGATATTATTTTGTAGGATAAAACAAATCATTTTGGGTTTAGATGTTACCTGATCGATTGGTCTCTTACCAAGGGTTACGCAACCCTAGCACCAACCCATTGATCATAGATTTGTTGTCCTAACCTTCCTTCACAAGGCTATTGGTCACCTGCATAGTATAACCAACATCTCCAACCATGCTTCTATGACCTTGGTCCTGCAAGTATTGCCATTGACCACAATATCATAAACATCAAATAATTATCAGTAGTGGTTCATTGCATATGTAAAACCTCATTATTTTTACTCTTATGCAATATTATATGCATGCAAACATTTTAATCTGTACTATAGTTACTAATATGATTACTAGTGCATATGCATATGACCTATCAACTCTCTTTCATTCCCAAAATTCCAAAGCCAAAAAAAATTGTGTATGGGATTCACAAAATATACATAAATCAAAGAAAGAGTGGAAGAGTCTTCCCTTAAACTATATCATCCAATCTATGTTAAATTTGACCTCTGTGTGGCTTGATCAAAAGAGTTTGATCAATCATTCTCAGCCGAATTTACCAAGCTTGATGCCAGGTTCTCTTCTGACAGTCTTCATTGTACCGATGCACAATTTATTTGGGTTTTTAAAATTAGCAGAACCACTAAACCAAGCCAACCTCGCCAAAGGTCCCTCTAGCGTTCAATGAAGAGAAAACTTCAACCTTTAATGAATGGGATTTCATGTGAATTCCATGTCGAGCCTGTGGTGTTAACCCACCTACTATTTGAAACTGCAGAATCATTTAGGATTGTTAGAACTTCATCCACCCATATCGATGGTGGACTTCACTTATTATAGATCGAATTGCACTAAAATTATGCATCCATTCAAATTGTTAACCCGCTTGCTAGTTGAATCTGTCGAATCAATTAGGACCATTAGATATTGATCCACCCAGATCGATGGTGGGCTTCAATTACTATAGATCAGATTACACTAAATTCCTACATCCATTCATATCGTTAACCCGCTTGCTAGTTGAATATGTAGAATCATTTAGGACCATTAGATCTTGATCCACACAGATCGATGATGGACTTCAAACATAGTAAAGAGGATTCTATAGAGATTTCGTGCACATGAGAATTTTGCTTGTCCGCACTAGTTCTCCCTGTGAAATAGATGAGGACTGTTGATATGGTTTCATCATCAACGTCATCCATTGATTGAAATACTCCTTGCAACGATTTATTTCCAATTTCACAACTCAACGCCATTTTATCCTCCTCGCTCTTTCAACCCATGAATTTCCTTCACATCATTGACCTTCGCTCCTACAAATCCCCACCATAGGATCCTCAAGCATATGAATGAGGAAATATCTGCTTATCTCATTTGCAAGTTTAGCTTGTGAAATCTCTCCTCGACCATAGATCTAGTTCTACCACGATCTTTACCTTCCACATCGAACCTTGTAGTGATCAATCATTGATCGAGAACCATGGAATAATGTTATTTTGAACATATTTCATTCATGAGATCTGCAATGGTTTATTAAAATAACACCCATTCGATTGGTTAGAAAATCGGTCAATAAACCTTTGTTTCTCTTCCTTTCAGAAGTCTCGAATTCACGCCCATGTTTGTCATTCATCAACATAGGATTAAACAAGCATTTAATTCATGAATCTACACATCCCAATAGAGTTATAATTTTTTACGCAAAGATTATACCCAACTAGGCTTTTCATACCTAGTGTGTCATCCGTAGTTCTTTTGGTACTCTGTGGAGAGACTTATAACTTTAGGGTACACTAATTTAATTAGTCCCATGGAATTTTTTTACATTAGCTAATCCCACAAAATATTGAAACACATCCATTCCCAAAATACAATTTTTGTGTCCTTTTTAATTTTTCCAAAAGAATCCTTAGTTAATAGGCATACTTCTCTATATAGCTAACATAAGCCATCTAAGAGTGAAAATTTTCTCTATTATAAAGTCTTCTCATCTTGTAGCTAAGGCATGCAAGGTTATTATTTTTCTATTGCATTCAAGTACCCCCTTTCTTTACTTGACTAAACCCAATAGAAATGCATATTCCAAGTATATAATGTTATGATATCCATATTTCCCTTAAGTCCATATTCATGTTCTTACCCTTCCCTTTCATGATTAATCAAGCACGTCCTGGAGATAACCTTCAAGTAAGTCAACACACATAGGTGTTAGGAGATACTTAGTATTTCATGAGTAGAAAAACCCTAGACAAGGCATGTACGATTTTATTGGCCACAAAGCTGGTTTTTTACTAAAGCATGTGGTTAATACATTCCAGTTATCTTTCAATTCCTATCTGTTGATGCATTTGGCATCCATGACTACCTACACTTGGTACTCACAACTCCTTGTTAAATATTATTTGTATCATAACTCATAAGGAAAATTATGAAATGTAACAACAACTAACTAATTAAATCCCATGGATTTTTTAGACATCAAGATGTTCTTGTCTTAATGTAATACTTCCTCAACAACTCAATCCTAATTACACTAGCACGAGTCTCAAGCTTCCTATGAAATTCAAATTTAAGTCAATTAAACATTTAGTATTGTCATTTTTTTAGTTGTATTGTGCCTTTCCTTCATCATCCTTGATCTGGTTGGAAATTAACCTTTATAATATACTTTCAACAATTCAATTTCATATGTTGAGCAACAGTATGCAAGTAAAATATCATATGCATGTTTCTGTAGTATAGCCATCTAAGTTATATGCAATACTTTCTATCTAGATGAGAAACAAAAGGGGTCATAACATCCTATCACTTTCCACCTCAATACCTAAGCATAATCCTTCTCATAAATTATTGAAGAATCCATTTCCCATTAATAATCGTTCATACCATGACCCTTATGCACACCCGGTTATCAATTGGTGACATCTTACCTCCTTGGTCCTATATCCATCACACAATGTCCACTAAGGACTCCCGTACATGCATTAATTACCATACAAGCATCCATTGTAGTACACCAATCAACTCATCAACAATCATACACCCATTAGAATACTTTGATTAGAATCCATCAAATTAAATACAAACGAGAGTACATAACCAAGACTCATCGATAATAAAAAAAAATTATCATTTAGAAAAGGTAGTTATTACCTTAGTTTTCTCTAGTGTAACTAGATGTTCCCAAAAGGGAGACAGGCTTGAAACCTATGGCTCTGATACCATTTGTAACATCCCCATATAACCTGCTAAAAATGCACATACAAAAAAAATTCCAAGCATAGTTTATTTCTCAAGAAATTGGCTATAATCCTTCATAATACCTCATCCTTAGGCTTCGAAGGTAAACAACATAATTTATGCACTCAACATAGTACTTAAACCTTTGTCTTTCTGCTTCCACACTTTCATTGTGCGGAATGCAGAAGGAAGAAGCCGCAACATTCCTACGGATTAAACATTTGGCTTTCCACTTCCAAACTATCATTGTACAGAATACAAAAGGAAGAAGCCCCATCACTCACACCACTTAAACATTTGGATTTCCTTTTCGACACTTTGGCTGTGCGGAATGCAGAAGGCCAAAGATTCAACATTTATATGTCTTAAACAATTGGCTTTCTCCTTCCTCACTTCTGCTATGCAGAATGTGGAAGGAGGAACCCTCAACATTTATACGACTTAACCATCTAGTTTTTTGCTTCCGTGCTTCCGCTATGCGGAACACGGAAGGATAAAGACTTAACATTGACACGACTTAACCATTTTTCCTTCTGCTATGCGGAATGTGGGAGATGGAAGCCTCAACATCCATATCAATTAAACAATTGGCCTTCTGCTTCCACACTTCTTCTATACGGAATGCAGAAGGCGGAAGCCTCAACAACCTTATGACCTAAACATTTGGATTTCCACTTTTGCACTTATGCTATGCAGAATGCAGAAGGAATAAACCTCAACATTCACACCACTTATACATTTGGCTTTCTGCTTTCACACTTTCACTATGCAAAATGCGGAACACAGAAGCCTCAACATTCACACTCTGAACTTCTCCTTTCTGATGTGGAAAACCCATAAGTTTAAAACCTTACTCATTCGGTGATGTTTTCCTTAGGACAAGGAATGGATTCTTATAATATTAGAAACCTTGCATATATAATGAAATCACAACCTTCAAGAAAAAAACAAAAGTTATAATGAAATAAAAAAGACTAGGTGCATTCCGTTTCCAGAGATCTATGCATCAAAGGCAGTCATGACCAATTATTTAACATAATAGGAATACTCCTCTCTATAGGATGATAATACTTATAAGAAAATCCTCAGCCATAGTAGGTGTATCCTATAGTCACTAACATATATAACCAAAACAACTCTAGTTATTGTAAACATGACAAGGACAATTCCCCGTTGATGAGAAAAACTCCCACCAGTAGGATTGGAGTTGCCCTTTATTATTTTATCAACAATGAAACTTACACCCTTCCACTCTTATAAGCACCCAAAAATCCCATTATCAAGATATTTTATACAACAAAAGGGTAACTCTATATAGAGGCCAAATATCTTCCATGGAGTTACCATTTACCACAAACAAGGCATCATGAATCAAACCAAAATTATGAGTGAACCGGTTCGGAAACATAATTCTCATTAATAAATCTAGAGTTGCTAAATCATCCTTTTAGTATCATAAAAAAACATAATTATGCATAAATATACATGCCTCGAGTTCAATCAAAAGATAGAACAACCCAGTAATACCAAGAGAACAAGTTACCAGCATTCGAACAGAGTATGAAAACACACCAACATGAAAACAACATTTTCATCGCTACATTAAATCATATATTCATTATCGAAAAGAGGCATGGAAACACACATTGACCCAACTGTAGATAAACTTTGATCTCAGTAAAATGTAGAAATGTCAAACCAGAAACAAAACCTATTTGTAGAATGATCTGCAATGAAGAGGGAACAACCATGTTCCACCCAACCATATATTAGGCACATAGGTTCCCTCTGTCCTCAATCACCCCCGAGCTAATAATGCATGCCAAGAGTGGTGACAAAGAAACTCAAATCCATTCTCTAGTTGGAAGCCCCTTGTATTACACAGAGAATTTCTCCTTCAACCTAGCTAAATGTAGAGTTCTTTCCCCAGCCATCTTCCCCACAGCATATTGAGCGCCATCTCTCTTCTAGTTGTATTTTAGGTTTTTTTTCAACTCCCGGAATCTCTGTTCCATTTCCTTTTCATTTCCCAGGGTGGGTCTCACACCATACTGGCCTTCCCACGCCTAGTACGACTATCTGAAAATGACCCTTCGCCTTCCCTACTCTTCACATACATAATTTATCATTCAATGTGGCTCTATATCTCATTCATATTTCTCATATAAGCATAATGTTTCAGTTGCATTTTTCCTCCAAGAACTTATTGGCATATTCCAAGTTTTTCAATCATATTCAATAAATAAAATAGTAAAATTAATATTACATAAAAAATTTGTGCATTGGGGGATACTATAGCTATGTGGATAAAAAAAATTTGCTAACAGATTACCCCTTGATGTGTGAGGGAATTAGCTCATTCTATGGCTCACAAACATCATAGGATCATGGGAGAAATTGTGACAATAGTGGAGAAACCAGAGAGAACCATGGAGAGCTAGAGTTTCCTCATTCGAATTGTAGTGGATTTTGATTTGTATTACTTCTAAAAAATGGATGAGGTACATATAATATCAGACATATATATGGACGGGGTGGGAATACACATCCTCATATCAATGTCTCAATAGAAAAATGGGGTTCAATGCTCAAACAAGGGGAGTTGATCAAAACATATAACTTGTAGTACATAATGGTGGCTTCAATAGGAGGTTGAATACAAATAAAGATCTGAGGAACTCGTAAATAGAAACAATGACATTCTCTTGGAATTAAATATCACAATAATTGATGCTCTTCTGAATCTGAGGGTGTACAGAACTATATGGACTCAATGACCGAGAGTCAAAATTGCTAAAGTATAATAAACAATAGCTGATATTTCAAATAAAAGAAAGCATGAGACTCAAGGGATTCCAAACACTATCACCAACGTAGCCTGAATATCACAGAGGACATGAAATTGTATGTGTCTGAAAGGGACTCAACAATGTGCTAGAGTTGGGTGACAACCAGGGTTTTTGACCAAATAATGAAGGAACCAATACTTTGTACGAATATCAATGGTGTGATAATGTATATGAAGTCAAGCATGGGAGACACAACCAATCCAAAAGACATTACAAACTCCTTTCAAGTGGTCCAAGGAACTCATCAATGAGGTGGATGAAACTAAGATGGAGGAACCCTTGGGTATGTCCTCTAGAATATATGTATTGACGTCAATAGAGGGATACCTGCAACTACCAAGAAAATGAGATTCAATCGATAGAAGCATGAGGGGTACAACCAAAGATATGGGATAATAATAGGATTGAGACACTTAATGGTGAACAGGGGCATGGGAGTACAAGGGAATCAAACTTCCTTTGTTCAAAGTATAACGATAGGGATGACTTGGAAGAAGATGACATTGGCTTATGGGGAGGGAATCATAGCTATGGGACTGGGGAGATGAATACAATGGGAGATACTTGGAGTAGGCACTCGACAATGATCTCCATGGGATCCAAAGGAGACTCATTGTCGAGTACTATGAACAAAGGAAACCCAATAGGGGGAACATTGTCATAATGTGATACTATGCAATATAGTTGGGCACCAAGAGGCACCGTTTGGGCCTTATTCATAGTTTAAGGAGCTCGAAGAAGGGATAGAATATTGCTCAGTATGATATTGTCTTGTGGATTTTTGTCGATCCCAAGATGGTCAATGCTCGATGGTGTTTCCATGCTTAGAGAGTCTGAAAAACATGAAGAAGACTCCAATGGGCCTCTTTTTCGTACAATAGTCTCATAAGCCCAAAAAATAATAAAAGTGTACAAAGGAGAACCTTCCTTGCAGAGAGAGGAAAATATACTTATTTTTCATAGGTAGTCCAATTAGGTCGAATAAGGATAAACCTATAATGTTTAGATAGTCATTCAAATACTTTTACGAGCATGAACAAAACCAAGTTTGCTAGATGATATTTTCTTTATGATAAGGTTGAAAAAGAACATAAATACATCCCAAGAGTGAGATTTTCATAAAGTACGGTCCAAATGTCCAAAAAAACATAAAATGATACAAAGGGAACCAATTCTAGCTGGAAGGTTCTAAGGTGGTCATTTTCTTTAATTTTTCTACATAGCCTGAAAAGGGAATAAATGATATGATACATACGCCATTTAAAACACTTTAACAAGTGTCAAATCAAGCAAGCTTGCTTGACAATATTTTCATTTTTAAAGGACTTAGAAAAGAGCTTCACAGAAACTCTGTAATGGTAGTTAACCAACGAGGAAGTGTTCAATGTTCCAAAATAGCTGATGTTGTCTCCGCACAAGTGCATCTTTTGTGTGAAATCAGGGCGTTTGTTAGGATTCATCGTGTCTAAAGAGGGTATAAGAGTCAACCCTTTGAAGGTTGAGGAAATACTTCAGTTGTCTCCCCCGAAGAATATTCGTCATCTTCAGTGTTTGCAGGGCATGGCAAACTTCTTACGAAGATTTGTTGTCAACTTTGCCAATTTGACTAGAGGATTCATGCATCTCTTGAAGAAGGACACCCCCTTTTATTGGGATGAGAGAGCCCAAGAGTCCTTTGATGCACTCAAGCGAGCCCTAGGATCGGCCCCGGTGATTAGTCCTCCGGATTATAGCCGTGATTTTCTATTATATGTGGCCACGTCCTTAGAGACGATTGGTATGGTTTTGGTTCAAGAGGATGAGAAGCTCCAAGAGAATGTCATATATTATCTGAGCTGAAACCTTATTGACGCAAAGATTTGTTATTCTCATGTCGAGAAGCTTTCTTTAGCTACCGTAGATGTGGTTCAGCGGTTGGGACATTATATTCTCCTTCGCCAGACCTTGGTTGTGGCCCATGTCAAATCATTTCAATTCGTCCTCACCCGAACGATGATTGGGGGAAAGTATAATAAATGGATTGTCATTCTGCAAGAATTCAATCTCGAGTTTGTTTTAGCAAAATCGAAGAAGTCTTTAATTTTTGCAAAGCTTATATCGGATTTCCCGAGCGAGGCCGAGGAGTTGGTTTGTGAAGATACGTTTGTTGATGAACACATCTTCTTAATCTCAACGTTAGACCCATGGTATGGGGATATCATAATATATTTACAAACATTGAAGACCCCTACTCACCTCTCGCGAGATGAATGATGACGATTATGTCATGTCTCTAAGAACTACCTCATTGTGGACAATACTTTGTACCGCCGTGGGGTAGATTCCATTTTACAACGTTGTTTAACTCATGAAGAGGCTGAGGTAGTACTGAATGATTGCCACGGAGAGGCGTGTGGTGGTCATTTATTTGGGCTTTCTACAGCTCAAAATATTTTAAGAGCGGGTTATTTCTGGTCGTCGATATTTAAGGATTGTGTTGATGCGGTCAAGAGGTGCCACCCTTTCCAGGTGTTCACACGTAATATGCGCTCGAAACCTGCCCTGTTACATCCCATTATCACCGCTGGTCCCTTCACTAAGTGGGGGCTCGATTTTATGGATTGCAACCCAGCTTCGGCTAGGGGGCACCATCACATTATAGTGGTTGTTGATTATTTCATGAAATGGGCTGAGGCTATGCCTACAGTAAAATCTGACGATGAGACAGCCGCTCACTTTGTGTTCAACCAAATTATTGCTCGGTTCGGGATTCCGAAAAAGCTTGTCAGCTTGTCACTGGCCATGGCTCGCACTTTTAGAACCATATGATGGAAGAGTTGGCATCCAAGTTAGGGTATAAGCAAGAACATTCATCTTCTTACTACCCCCAAGTGAATGGATAGGTAGAGGCAGTGAATAAATCACTCAAATCCATTCTCCAATGAACCATCGCACAAAGCAAGAATAATTGGCACATTATGTTATATCCTGCTTTGTGGGCATATCGAACCGTGGTTAAGACTACCACTGGTTTTTCTCCATATCAGCTTGTACATGGAGTGGAGTCGATATTGCCAGTTGAATGCGAGATTCCTTCGTTGAAGCTAGCCGTGGAACTCTTACCAGACACTTCCCCATTGGAGGAGCGTTTGGTTCACCTTGAGCAACTTGATGAGCAGCGTCGGGATTCCTTGGTGGCTCTAGAAGTCAATAAATGTCCCGTTAAGGTCCAGTATGATAAGTCTATCCATCCAAGGGCGTTTAGTGAAGGTGATTTGGTCCTTTTGTGGGATCAATCGAAAGAACCCTTGGGGGCAGGGAAATTTAATTCTATGTGGCGTGGTCCTTACGTGGTCAAGCGTGTCTTAGAGAAGGGTGCGTATGAGTTAGTGGATTACGAAGGAAAAACTTTGGCATAGCCTAGAAATGGGCTCTATCTCAAAAAATACTATGCATGATCTTTAGCCAAGGCTGCTTGTTGTATATTATTGTACAGCTTTGCATAGTTAGGTCTTTTTCTTATCGTGATCGGGTTTGTTATTAGTTTCCGTTTCTTTTGGAAGATGTCAATGGAATATTCCACCTACATAGGATTTGCGGATGGTGCAAGCTATCACACTCAACACTTAGCCTCTGCTGCTTGGGTGATTTATACTCTTATGGGTCAGGTACTGTCTTCAGGAGGTGTATGTCTACGACCATCTTCCAACAATGTTGTTGAATATAACACCATTATTGAGCTTCTACGGGATGCCATTTTTCATGGCGTTCTATCTCTTGAGGTATGTCTTGATTCAGAGTTAGTAGTGTCACAGCTCAATGGTTTGTATCATGTTAGAGATCCGACGGTATTGAGAAGGTTCTTACATGTGAGATTTTTAGAATGACAATTTGACAATGTAACATATATACACATTCCAAGAAATAATAATCAAGTTGCTGACACATATGCTAACTACGTGTTAGATTGGCATTTGTTTCATTCACAATAAATTAATCACAAACACAATTTTTACACATGTAAATAAATAAACCGATCACCATAAAACTTTTTATATATACATAAAAAATGTGATAATACATAGTGTCATGATACAAAATGTGGGGCTTTTAAAGCCACCATCATATAATACATGTTCGTACAAAATGAATACACTCCCAAGTGTCTAATCCTATGGAGGAGGAGGGTTGTGATCATGAAAGGTCACTATGGCTCTAGCCAGCCATCAGAATAAATGCACCCATGCGCATGGTACACCCACCACCTGCCGCTGCATGGCCTCAGGCAAGTCCTCGACTTGCGCCATGGGAACTCTATGTGTTAATCTCACGAAGTTGGTATGAATGCTCTAGAGCGTTCGCTCCGCATCCACACCCGTGATGTCATCTCCTCTTCCCCTTCGTCTATGATGAGGGAAGCCCTCTGGCCACCGTGGTCCCACATCTGCACCCAAATGGTAGATGTCACTATGTATCATCACCCAAAAATATGTCTTTTTGATTCCACATAATCAAGAAAATACAAAAAAATTAAATAACTCAAAAATTTAAAAAGAGAGGGTCGAAATTCGTTACCTATATCACCATATGCTGATCCTAGTGGCAACAGAATGTCTGGGTCCCCCTAGAAATCTATCCCTGCATAGGGGTAGTCATCGATGGCAACTATCTGTCGTTGCCACCATGGAAAGAAGTCAGCTGGATATGGGTTGGCCACCCTACCACCCCCCAGTCTGCACATAGAATCTACCCAATGTTATTGGGTGGGATCTCAAACCCCGTGGAGAGGAAAGTCCACTCTAGGGCTCAATCCTGGAACACGCTTGAAGAAAAATGTGCTCAAAATACTGTTGAACCCGAAGTTTCGCACCCTGCCTACCTTACACTCACTGAGCTGGTGTTTCATGTTGCTCAGTAGTGTAGTACTCAAGTTGTATATGGTGGGTCTCATGCACTCCACTGCATAGAACATCAGAGGCCAGAAGGCCTGGTGGAGTGATGCTAAGCCTGCTATCCTGCCCAGTGCCAGTAATATGGCCTTTAGGCCCATCACCTGTATAGCATTGGTAGGGACTTGACTCCCCACCTTCTCGGTGTCTGGATAATAGTACATGTCAATGTATTCGTCGATAGTCAGGCCACCTCCTGGCCCACCACGGGAATGAAGGTTCACCACCTCCCCTCATCTAGAAAGCCTTGTGATAAAGTATATGCCCTCCACCTATATGGTGAGGGACATCCCATCGATATGGAAGGACTCTGATTCTGGATCCCAATAGTCTACCAGCATCTGTAACAGTCTTGGTTTGGCCCTCAAACCACTAAGACACCAAAACTTGTAGAGTCCGCATGCACATAGAGCTTGTTGAGCCATTAAGTCGACCCTTACTGCTTCCTCTACTTCACCATGCTCACGCTCTCTCCACTCTAGAACCATCATGCACAAGAAATTGCAAATTTTCCTGTTAGTTTATTGAAAAAAACATATGCGCGGCCTCATAAGCGACTGTTTTCAAAACAACCGCGTATGTACGCGGGTTTGAGGCCCTTTTCCGCGTATATACATCCCTATACGCGGAAAAAACCTCGATTTCCACATGGGCCGCGTCGCTCATTTTGAGATGGCCTAAAAAACTTATTTGACCATGAAAATTCATAAACATTGTATCAAAATGCAAGAGGAGAGCATGAGTAAATACCTGGAAGAAACGATAGTGAATTCTGCCGGCTGGATCTCCTGGAATTTGCTGTTGAAAACCAGAGCTCAAATGGGTAAAAGTTTCAAATGATTTATAATTTTTACTATTTATAGAAAATTTTCAAATATTTGAAAATTTTTACCCCATTTCCTATAGTTTCGACATTTTCTAACCATTTTGGACCGTTTTTGACATAATTCATGATGTAGAAGACCTTTTTCAGTGCCATTTCAGCCATTGGATTGACCCGTTCATGCCGATCTCAGGTATCATGTCTAAACTAGCATATATGTTAGGTTTCATCACCGTTTGCATTTTGCATAACCTTATGACCATCTCATCATGGCCTTAGGTATGAACCCACTCTATTATGTCACGGAACCTTCTTCCTGCTTTAGAAGTGGTATGATATGAGTGGTAGAGCTTTACCATACATGGGTACCCTAGTTAGCACCTTATTTGCATTTGGTTCCCATGCTGACATTTCATCCTTTAGGGTGTGGGAGTCCGTTGTATAGTACTGCCATGACATTTTGCAAGAGCCTCATACTCCTCTTGATCTTTTGCTGGCCTATTTCCCTGAGGACTCCCTCATGTCAAGTTGTAAATGCATTATCATGAGCTTATCCTGCCTTATTGAGCTTTATGTCGGCTCTCCTGACATTGCGTTTCAGCCATATAGCCCGAGCTTGTCTCATGTCTAGCCATGCAGAGCCATTTTTTATATCCTTCACAGCTTGATTTTTCTTTTACGAGGAGCGGATTTTCCTTTGAGTGTTGATATCCTACACATGTATCCTTGCATTGAGCATAGGTATGTTCCACTCCTTGGAACTAGTTTGTTTACCCTTATGACACTTGTCTCCTCCTAGTTTGTAACTATAAACCTATTTTATTCTTTTTTCAAGCTTTTCAAACAACTGAAAAAGTCCAAAAAAATTAAAAAACCAAAAAGTTGGACAAGGAAAGATGTTATCTGTGGCAGCTGTCGAGTCATGTCACCTTCGAATAGAGCACTGTATATCACATCCATTGGTTGGGTTATAGTTTGACTTTAGGAGCTGTACTCATTTATCTGAGTTTATCTCCACCGACTGGTTAATCTTCCAGTCCCTATGGAGCCTCTATTGATGCCTCCTGTTTCATAGATATGTCCCAGTTTGTATATCAAATCTATGCTTCCTTCATTCAGTCACCATACGCTGTTATGCTCTAGTTCAAAGGAAATTGAAACCTGAGTCGGCCATTCCTCAGTTATCTTGACTTTGCATGTCGGCCATTCCCGGTACAGTTACTGGTTCATGCACCTTATGATCGAGTCCTTCCACATTATACAACTTTGTTGAGTACCTCATGTTGGATGATGGGGGATGCCTTAATGCCCTCCTTCCAATGGATTTCATCCCATCAACTTCAGATCATTTATTCTGGGATTGGAATCTAGAGTCCTTTTGAGTGCCTTGAGACTTGCAGTCATCAGTGGCAGGTTCTCTTGCCATCGATAGTTTTTGGGAATACATCAATGTCCCCTAATCTATGGATTCTCTCAAGTGTTCGACCTCAACACATTTATTCACACTTGTTAGTTTGCACTCTAGTACCTTGATTCTCATTTTCATTATCGGTGGGTGATCTCGCATCCGTTAACGGTATACATTAATGACGGTAATCAGACGATGGACTACTATGTTCGACCTCGACACCTCTATTCACATAGTAGGAAATGTACTCGTAGTGGTTTGTGTAGAAGACTTTCCATATTGGTGGCATCTCTTATATGCTACCTCCTTGATCATGCCAGTGTTCACGAGATTTCAGCTCTCGTGACTTGATGCCAGTATATGTCAGATATTTCCAACCACTATGGAGATCTTGATCTTTTATATCTTCAACCATTATGGAGATCATGGTCCTATGTATATCTTCATCATGGAGATTCTAATCTATGTATATTGTATGTGGTGATGACCACATATGTGATATCATGTATCATGCCTATTCATGGCCATTGTACTCTTATGTATCCGGGACTGCTATATGTACTTGCAGTTATATGCAGAGTTGTATTATTGCACTATGTTGATTGGGTGGCTGGTATTCCATTTGGGATCCTTCATCACTCCACTTCTGGGATGGACTTATAATGTATTTCGGCCATCGTATGACCCCTCTGACCTCACACATTAGGGGGGCATATGTTATAGCTGATTTCACCACTCGAGGTGAATCACACTTTGTATGGCCTTCCCCTGTCCCGCTGCAAACTCCTCAGACCCCATGGACCAAATTTTTGTCCTTTGATGTTTCCTTGATCATCCCTAAAAACATATGAAAAATGATACACGCAACTTTTAAACCTATAAGCGTGAATATACGCGAGTTTGACCTCTAAAATCGCGTACATCGGGATGTGTGCATAATCCAAATCCTTTTGGAGTTTTCCTTGACATGGATCCGACTCGTTTGACTCCTGGCCTTCCCTATGCCTTGAGATTGCTCGGATTTGACCTTTCATTACCCCTTTGAAAAGCTATATAAGGAACCCCTTGGTACATTGAACGCAAGAAGAGAGAATTGAGAGCAAAGAAACTATAGTCCATCGTTGACGGAACTTATGCTTTAGTCTGCATCCCTTTGTCCCTTGGAGCACTAGTGTGTTCTTCCCAAGCTTGCCTTTTTCTTGTGAGCTTGCTATCGAGTGATGGAGGATTGAAGTGGTGGAGGCCCAAGTGGGGGATTCAGTTTCTCCGGTTCGCAGACGTGCCGTCAGAGGTTGTATCTTTGTAATCTCTGATTTATATTAATAGAAATATATTTTCCTGTCCAATAATGTGTGTTTGAATGAATATATATTATCCATGGGATTATTTCAAATGCTTATATATTGTTGATTATATATGCTAGAATAGATCTAACACCATGATATATTGAATGCTTGTATTGTTTACTTGTTGTTGAGGAAGTAATCTATCAATTCAAGCTGAAGTTGGAAAGCTCAACAGGGATCTACTTCAACTGTCCGAAATAAGGTACGAGGTCTAATCCTTTAGTGTTAGACATTTACTTTCTATTGCATATTGGAAATGATTGATTTTGGAAACATCATTCAATTTCCCACATTTCTTGTTTTTTACTCATCGCAAGATTCATTGTGTAAGTGTCTCAAAATATCCATGCAAGTTGATGGATGCCTCCTTTTTCAGTTTTCTATTGCATATAATGTGTCAAAATATACCCTCATCAGCTTGCACACACCCATCACCTTTAATAATAATAGTGATTTTGTATGTGGTTTTGTTGATTCAGATTTTGGAGGTGATTTGGACAAGAGAGGGTCTACTTCAATTTATGTATTTACTCTTGCAGCTAGAGTTATAAGTTGGATGTCAAAGCTTCATCAAAAAGTTGTTTTATCTAGTATAAAAGTTGAATACATTGCTTCCTCACATGCTTGCAAAGAGGCAATTTGGCTGAGAGGTCTTCTTACAAAAATTCGAAGGTAGCAGAACAGTGCGACTGTCTTCTGTAAAATATCATTTTGTAAGACAAGCCATTCGGGAAGTGGAGTAGATCCATGCACAAGAAAATTGTGTAGACATATTCATAAAACCAGTTATGTTAGAGAAGTTAAGTTGGTGTGTAGCTTTTATCTGTTTGAAAAAAATGTGATAAATAGTCTTGGGCAAAGTATTTGTAAATTTTGTTGTAAAGGTGTAGATTGTTAAATGACAACTAAAGTAATGTGTTGATGAGAGGTTTCTTATTGCTGGTGTTTACAGGAAACTCTTTACTCATGCAACTTTTTTCTATGAAGTATATAGTGCATGGTTGGGATAAGCAATGTAGTGAGTTTCCCCTCTTGGGTTTTACCACATTAAATGCTCCTGTTTTAATGGTGTTGTTTCATGTGTGATATTGTACTTTGTCTATGAAATATTTCACAAATCTAAGGAGAAAAGAGGAGGCTGTCTTGTAAATGTGAGAGAGATGCAATGAGAGTAGATCAAGGTTTTGTTGAGAATGTATAGAAGTCTACATTATGAATAGAAAAGCAATTTTTATGTCATATTGTGTGCATCTAATTAAGTTCACATATGTGATTGTATGATTGTAAGATTTGGATAATTTGAAGGAGGATGATGCAAGAAGAAGACTAAAACTGAAGAGATGAAAATGCAAAATGATAGAAAATATGGGCAAATATGAGCTGCTCCTCAGAATTTTATTAGCAAAGAAGAAAACTACAAGTCTACCTTATGCAGCTATGAGATGATCTATTTATAGTAGTTTTGCAACACATGTTTTACTGTTCAAATTTCTGCTGGAGGTTGAGTTCCATTAATAGTTAGACTGTTGGGTGGTTGATGGATGGCTGGGCGGTGCTGCAGGCGGTCGGTGCTTGGCTGGGCGGTTTGGGCGGCTTAGACAAGATTACTATTTTCAACACTCCCCCTTAAGCTTGACTTCTCAATGATGCCCAAACCTTTCCTTAGATGTTCAAATCTTTCTTTTGCCAATGACTTGGTGAAGATATCTGCAGTTTGATCTTCAGACTTGCAAAATTCAAGATATATTTCACCATTGCTGATAAGTTCTCGAATGAAATGATATCTAATATCAATGTTCTTGCTCCTTTTGTGAAAAACATGATTTTTTGATAGTTCTATTGTTGAATTATTGTCACAGTAAATTTTTGTTGCTCCTTCTTGATCTTGCATCAAATATGTCATTATTCGTCTTATCCACACTGCTTGACATGCTGCTGATGTTGCTGCTACATATTCTGCATCTGTAGTTGAAAGAGTTACAATAGGTCGTTTTTTAGAAGTCCATGAGATTGCTCCTAAACCATGATGAAAGATATACCGAGATGTTCTTTTTCTATCATCAATGCTACCTGCAAAATCACTATCTATGTACCCAACTAGAATGAAATCATCTGATTTTGAATATAAGATGCCATAATCTCTTGTTCCATTGATATATCTTAAAATCCTTTTCCCTGTTAGCCAATGTGAATCCATTGGTGTTTCCATGAACATTGAAATCAAATTGACTACATACATAATGTCAGGCCTTGTTGCTGTCAAATACGTCAAGCTGCCTACCAATCTTTTGAACAAACTTTGATCTACTTTTGTACCCTTGTCTTCTTTTCCCAATTTCAATCCTGTTGCCACAGGTATAGATGTTGGCTTGCAATTCAACATCTTGAACTTTTTCAAAACATCATTTGCATATTTTGTTTGACAAATGAAAATTCCATCATTTGTTTAACTTACTTCTATGTCCAAGAAATATTTCATTAAGCCCAAATCTGTCATCTCAAATTCATTTTTCCATGTTGATTTAAACAACTCAATTGAAAATTTTCTAGTAAATATCAAATCATCAACATATAGGCATACAATTAAGACCTTACCTTGATTTTTTACCTCGATGTAAAGAGTTGTCTCACTACTGCATTTGCTAAAACCATGACTCTCGAAATATGAATCAATGTGGCTATACCATTCTCTCGGAGCTTGTTTGAGACCATACAAATCCTTTTTCAATCTATAAACTTTTTGTTCATGACCCATTATCTGATAACCTCGTGGCTACTGCACATATACTTCTTCTTGTAATATCCCATTCAAAAAAGCTGATTTGACATCCATCTGATAAACTTTCCATTTATGATGCCCTGTTATTGCTAACACTATTCTTACTGTATCTAATCTAGCTACTAGAGCAAAAGTCTCAGTGTAATCAATCCCGGGTTGTTGTGAGAAACCATTTGCAACTAACCTTGCTTTATGCTTTACAACATTTTCATCAGCATCAAACTTTGTTTTATAGATCCATTTTACACCTATTGCATCTTTTCCTTCTGGAAGATTCACTAATTGCCAAGTTTCATTTTTCTCTATTGCTTCAATTTATTCATCCATATCCTTTTTCCAACTTTCATATTTAATTGCTTCTTCAAAACATATTGGATCAACAGTAGAAAATAATGCAAATTTAGAAATCAAACCATCATCATCATTACCTTGAGTTACCTCATATATTTCTTGGAGACTTTGTCTTCACTCGAGTTCCATCTCACCTTGAGCTATTACTTGAGAGATATCTTGGTGTTGACTGAGATATTGCAGTTGTTTGAGGTGTTGATGTTGTGCTATGTGAACTAGAGCCATTGTTGGGAGCTTGATCTTCATCAATATCTTTTATTCCAAATTGTTGTTGTCTATGTAGATTTTCATTCCAAATCTAGTCTTCATCTTCAAGAAACTTGACATCTCTATTGATTCTAGTCCTTTTTGTGATAGGATTATACAACTTGTATGTTATTTATTGCTCACTATATCCCACAAAAATACATCTTTCTCCTTTACTATCTAACTTCTTCCTATTCTCAGTAGGAACATGTGCATATGCAATACACCCAAAGACTCTTAAATGAGAAACATTATGCTTTTTATTACTCCATGCTTCCTGTGGTACTTTATCCTTGACACTCTTTGTGGGGGAACGATTCAAAATATACTTTGCACAAGCTACAACTTCAGCCCAATATTCATTTGGTAGTTGTTTAGCTTTCATCATGCTTCTTGCCATTTTTATTATTGTTCTATTTTTTCTTTCTGCAATACCATTTTGTTGTGGTGTACAACTAGTTGTAAATTGCCTTTTGATCCCATTTGTTTTGCAAAAACTCAAGAAATCATTTGATGCAAATTCTCCGCCTCTATGTGTTCTTAGAGTTTTAATGTAGTGCCCACTTTGCTTTTCAAGCATGACTTTAAACTGCTTAAACACTTCAAAAGCTTCTGATTTGTGTTTCAAGAAATAAACCCAAGTTTTCCTCGAATAATTATCTATGAAAGTTATGAAATACAAGCTATTCCCAATAGAAGGTGTCTGCATATACCCACACAAATCTGAATGCACAATTTCAAGTGGAACTCTTTTTCTATATGACTTACCAACATGAAATGATTCTCTATGCTACTTACCAAGAATGCACCCTTCACAAAGTTTGTTTGGTTGTTCAATCAACGGCAAACCATTCACCATGTTCTTTCTATGCAACAAATTTAGACCACTGAAGCTTAAATGACCAAACCTTAACTGCCATAAACATGACTAATCTCAGAGGACTACTTTGAAAGCAACAGACAAAACCTTTTGCAACCTTAAAGGAAACATCTTGTTTTGTGTCATTTGGACTTTTGCAATTAGTGTTCTATGTGAATCAAAGATCTCACATGCATCATTTTCAAAATAGACTTTATATCCCTTTTGTAGTAGTTGTCCAATGCTAATTAGATTGTGTTTGAGATTAAGGATATAATACAAATTTGGAATGTGTTTCTTTTCACCTTGCTTAGTTTCAAATTTTATGCTGCTTTTACCCATGACAGCTACTTTTTTATCATCTTCCAATTTTACATATGACTACACATATTCATCTATGTTTGCAAACATATCCTTGTTTCCACTCATGTGGTTACTACAACCACTATCTAAGAACCATATTTATTTTGAGCTTTCTTGTGCACTATTACAAGTAATAAACATTGAATCACTATTTTCAGAGTGATTTTCTCTTGAGAAATTCGCATTCTACGCATTCATATCAAACTGCTTCTTCCCACATTCAGGTGCAAAATGACCAAATTTTTTACAATAGTGGCATTGGATATGTGATTTGTCATACCTTTGTTCTTGGCTGTGAAATTCTAGAGAATGTCTTCCACCTCTGCCTCTGCTTGCAAAGAAATTGGAATTTGCTCCTTCTTCATGAGAGTTCTCTAATGTGCCACCTTCATTGCGATTGCTCATTCTTCCTCTTCCAAATCCTCTTCCACCTATATTAGTGATTATTCCTCCTCTTTTGGTGCTGCTAGCTTGAACTTGTGATTTGAATGCATTTTCCATAGAGGAACTGTTTGACCTATTGAGTCTTTGTTCATGGGTTTGTAAAGACCCCATAAGACTATCAATAGAAACTTGAGACAAATCTTTAGATTCTTCAATAGCTACAACAATCGGGTCAAATCTAATAGGAAGACTCCTCAAAATATTTTCTACAATCTTTTGATCATCCAAAGTATCTCCATGAGACTTTATTTGATTTACTATACTCAGTGCACGAGTGAAAAAATCATTTATTGTCTAGGAATTTGACATTTGCAAATTTTCAAAATCTCTTTTCAGCATTTGTAATCTTACCAACTTGACTTTGCTAGTATCTTGATAAGAATTTTGGTAGAGTGTCTCATGCATGCTTGGACCTTGTAGCTGCTGCAACCCCAACCCATGGAAAAATGGATTTTTCCATTGCTTGTTGTATCAAAAATAACCCCTTGGCATCCTTCTTCTTATTCTCTTTGAGAATATCCTTTTGTGTTTGTGATAAAACATTATATGTTACTTGATCTCATGGCTCTGTAAAACCATTCTCAACCAAGTCCCATAATTCTTGTGAACAAAATAAAGTCTTCATTTTAATGCTTCAATATTCATAATTTTTCCCATTAAATTGTGGAATTTGGGGTTGAGTGAGATTACTGCTACTCACACTGGCCATAAATAAATTGTAGCAAAATATATACTTTTGCAACACTTTATCAATGCAACTTGGCACAACCTAATGCAAACTAATTAAATATTGCACTTTCACAATTCTTTGTGATTTTTTTTTTAATATTCCAAGTGCCTTTTAACAAAAAATAAAATTAAACTAGTAAAACAATAACCTTGCTGCAGCAATTTCATCACACCAAATTAAATATTTTATCATTGCATTCAGCATAAAACAACATTACCAAAATCAATTCTTCCATTCCATAATTATGCTCCTTCACAACTAGAGTTTGCAACTCCACAACCAGCCGATGCTCTTCCACAATCACTTTCTCCACAACCTTGCTCTGATACCAATTTGAAGGAGGAGGATGCAAAAAGAAGACTGAAAACTGAAAAGCTGAAAATGCAAAATGATAGAAAATATGGGCAAATATGAGCTGGTCTTCAGAATTTTATTAGCGAAGAAGAAAACTATATGCAGCTATGAGATGATTATAGTAGATTTACAACACATGTTTTACTATTCAAATTTCTGCTGAAGGTTGAGTTCCATTACTGTTGGGAGGTTGATGGACGGCTGAGCGGCGCTGCAGGCGGTCGGTGGTCGGCTGGGCAGTTTGGGCGGCTCCGTCAGTATTACTGTTTTCAACAAGTATGTGCATTAACCCTGATAGCAGAAGAGTTTGTATGCAATTGCAAGTTGTTAAGAGAAGTAATTGAAACATATTTTTCATTCAAAGTGAAATTTCCCGCAGGTTGACGACGAGCTGTGGGGAAATTTAATCTCTGCGATGTATTAAGTTTAATGCTCGCAGAATCGGAGTAGATTTTAGTTTCTTCAAAAAATTGGGGCCAAATAAAGCGTGAGGAAAGGGCGACCTGATTCTGTGGAGAATAAAGTTAAATCTCGAATGAGAGCATTCATGATAGAAGTCCATGCATAAACATCCTGGAAATCGTGTAAATGGAAATTCGAACCAGTGTTGAAGAAGTTATCTAAGTTGTGCGCCTTTGGAATCTCAGTGAGTAAATCTCTAAAGGGAAGTACAACAATGTATTGTGGCCTGCCTTGCAGTGATTGACAAAAGGAAGTAAAACCCAACAGTAAATCATGACAAAGCAAGAATTTCCCATCATTGGAACATTTTCTTCAAGTTTGATTCATGAACAATAAATCCACTCTTAAACTGGTCTCAAATAAATCAATGGTGACTGAATGATTCCAGCGTAAATAAAAAATAACCTGTGGGTTGTTGAAAGAGATATGACTATGTATGAATAGAACCCAAAGAATAAATTTTTGTACCAGAGTTTGATTCTTACTATACGTTTGGTTTCTGCTACAAGCTTAAAGATTATGCTGAATAGATTTATTTCTGTAGCCTATTTGAGACTCAGTAATGTAGTCAATTTAAATTCAAGAGTGTATGGTGAAGAGATTTGATGTCCGATTGGCATCAATTCTAGGACAGGGTGGGTATTTATGTGCAGGTAGAAGTGTAAGCCTGCATTAAAGTGGTATCAAAGCAAACCATTTGGTCATTTGAACGTTACAGAGATCATTACAGTGACATTGGTGTAGAGGAAACTTACTTTGCTCATCTACATGTTAGCAAAGGGGATTGGGGAGATTTCCTTAGAAAAGAAGTACAGAGCAGGTGTGCTCTTGAATAACAAGACACGGGTTGAAGATAGAGGGATGAAGTCACAAAGATAACAGGAAATTGTTATAAAAAAGTTTTCCTTTGGGAGATCAAATACAGAGGCATTTTATAAGTTATCGAGCAGGACAGTTTTCTACTTTGAGAAGAGATCAGAGCTAGAGTTGCAATAGGGCATTGCAAGCAGAGAATTCGCAAGTTTATTTCTGCATGGTATTTGGGATTCCGTAATGTAATGAATTTAAATTTAAGAGTGAATGATGAAGAGATTTAATCTGTGATTGGCATCAATTATGGGACAGAGTGAGTATTTATGTGCAGGTAGAAGTGTAAGCTTGGATCATAAAATAAATAGTGTTTTTCATTTAAGGAAAAATAATCCATTTCAACCAAAATAAATGTTTACATTAATAATAACAGTTTTCTTTCTACTGAGAAGAAAAAAAATCTTAAACTATTCTATCATTTTTTAAGGTTTTATTTACATATATCTAAAAATTGATTAAGCAATCAATAAATGTCCAAATATTTAAACATTGTTTAACCCTAAAATATAATTGTAAAACTAATTGTTTAATTCTGAAATATAATTGTAAAACCAATTGAATGTAGTATAATGATTTGAAGAAATGAAAGTTTTATTTAGTTATTAGTAATCAATACAAAACAATAACATTCTTCAATTCAAAAAATTATAACATTAATTTAAAAACACCATGATAATGGTTTATTGAATCTCTCAAATACATACTTAATGGTTAAAAGATATAATTTATGTTTGAACAAACAATTGTGTTTATTCTAACAAATACATACTTAATGCTTAAAACATATAATTTATGTTTGAACAACCAATTGTATGTTTATTCTAACAAAAAGGAAGTACAAGCATTAGTAGAAGTCTATACCTTTAACTTAAAGAGGTTTATATGAAATTTTTTAGAAAGCCTTTGTAGTTAAAATATCTAATAAGAATAACCATAATTTGGTTTTATAAATATATTGTAAAATATTTCACAATTGAAACCTCAACTAAATATTTACCCCAATTTATGGGATGCAATGAATATACTCTATTTTGAGTTTATAAGGAGAGGTTCCTTTTTTTATCCCATTAGGAGGTTATAATGATGAAAGAAAATCTTAATGAGATTTTGATATCCAATTTTGATATTAGCACTGAAGTTATTCTTCGAGATTTAAACTTTCTTATGGAAAATATGTCTTGATTGTAATTATGATTGATTACAACAATGTAAATTAAATCCATAATTTTGATAAAAGTTAGAGGATACTCAAATTAGAAAATCCAAGTGAAAAAATTTAATGGCCTTGTAGGCAATGAAAACTTCAAATCTGATCCTTGTAGACTAGTACATACTCATTTTATAGGGTTCATTGTTACTATCAAGGGATGCCAAGTGGCCACGTCCTATTGGAATTTGAAATCATTGTGCACCACCCTTATCATCATGGACTCTAGTTTATCTTATTGGGGTGAGAAGTGTAGGTAAATTAGCAAAGCAACCTGAAGTATAAGTACATAAATAAATGTTTATATTTTAGAATTTGGGGTTGGTTAGCTACATATATATCTGGTAGGCGATGCATAGATTTATGTAAAACTCTTAGTTGATACACTGATAAGAGAAAGTTTATGGAAGATTTAAGTAGAAGAAAGAAAGAGAAAGATAAATGTAACACTTAACTTGTGGCTTATAGGTGTTTACTGGCCACAAGTAAAATAGTTATTCTAATATATGTTAAGTTATACACTAAGCTATATGAAAAATTATCAACCATTACATATTACATTAAATTTAGTGCTACATTGCTATGAGGTTAAAGCATTCCATATTTTAAGGTGAAACCTCTTAACAATTTTAGAATGATTATTTCGACATATTCACTAGATTTGATTGAATATTGTATTGTTAATTGGATTAAATTTTATTGAAGTTTAGAAATCCAAACTTCCAAGCTGTGTTGAAGTTTGGGATGTTGGTTTTACTTTATGGGTTTACCTAATTACTTTAAACCCTAACCAAGATCTACTCCTATGCAAGAAATTAAACTTAATGCACAGCGGAACTTAGAAATCAAGCTTAATGCACAGCGGAACTTACTTTCCATCTTCAAAGGCCGCAGACAGCTTCCAAGGCTCTGGGTTGATACGCTCCTGGTCTTGACTTGAGTTGTTGGCTCTCGAATCCTTCCAAGAACTTGCAATCCTTTTCTCCGGAGAGTATCCTGTCTTCAAATGGAGCAGACAATTTTTCTGGATGATTGCAAGCCTTGGAGACTTAGCCCTTTTATAGCAGTGCCAAAGAAAAATTCTAATCCTAGGGCAGCTGAAATTTAGCTAATACTTGGGAAACAAGTGTGAAAAGAAATCTGGAATTTCCGATTTTATAAAAATCTTGAAATCGGGAAACTTAAAAAAAAACTGAAATAAATCAGAATAAATTTTGATTTCCTTATTTAGCTCAAATTTATTACTGCTATTATTTTAATCAACTATAATCGGTCCATTAACAATTATAATTGATTAACATTATTCTATATGTATTTGTATCCAAATCCTTATTTAAATACTTATAATGCCATGACTTAATTAATCACATTGTTTGGCATAGTAACCTTGCGACAGTGTTTGATATCATAATCATAATGCACGTATGTCCAACTTAATTATTGTAATTAGACGTCTCTAAATCCAACATGGGAATCTTATGGTTTCTAATGTACATTCCCTCCATTAACAACGATAGAACCAAAACTCAGAGCAATGTTTTATGTTCAAAACTTTCAGAATGAAAATAAAACAATGTTTTATGTTCAAAACTTTCAAATGAAGATTTAAATTAAGATAAAATTGAAAATACTGTTGCGACTACTCCTTTTACCCCGGCCTAAAGCCAAGAAAACATGGATATGCCATGTCCACGATCGAGTAACCTATGGTCTTAGTCAATCATTATATGCAATTATTTCGTTGCAACATGTTGTGTGGGTGGCTGGGTGGGAATTTCTAGTCCATATCATTCGATGTTCGGTGGGTGGGCGATAATTTCGCATCAATATCTTTTAGAAGCTACGTTTTTACACACCGGGCTTCTGTCGCTGAAACGATTGTACACGATCTAATTTATAAACGCGTGCATGCTTCGAGTGCCAGTCATTCTGTATCGAATATATGGCTCATCCTCAGTACTTGTCCATTATGTCACTTGTCAAAGCACAGAGATTTGAATTGTCATCGAATCACTTATGTGTGAATTAAACATGGTGAGTAGGCTCTCTAAAACCTTCCATCGTCTTGTAACAAAGAATAGAAATTCAGAAGGAATAGTACCAGGAGTTTGAGACGTCATGAATAACATACCTGCTGTAACCTTATTACATAGCCTATAACAAGCTTAATATTCATCAATAACCTTATTAGATAGCCTATAACAAGCTTAATATTGATGAATAGCATACCTACTGCAACTGTATTAGATAACCTATAACACTGATGAATAGCATACCTACTCCAACTGTATTGGACAACCTATAACAGGCAGGCTGAATATTGATGACCACATCATTTAAAATACCACAATGGAAATCTGCTTCAAACACAAGTATCGAAGTTGGAATCTAGTCAGAATCCAAAGCCATGGACAGCATCTACGCATGCGAAAAGTGATTGAATGGACCTACCCAGCTACCACCACCGTGCGCCAAGATTCTTATCTCCTGCTCCCTTTAAACAACATTAATCATCTTGCAGGGCCAGTGATCATTTCATTACTTTTTTAAAGTTCGTTGAGTTCTGCCATAAGATTTGCCTTCCTTATCCACGGGGATTCGGGACTCATTACTCTGTGAAATAGTCAATATCCCAATCCACTTCAACTTAAAAAAAAAAACTTTAACGTGTAATTTAAAGAGTGAATTGATTTACCTTTTGAATTGTTTCTTGTAAACATTATAGTTCCGCTTCCTGATAAAACTTGATAATAAGATAAAATTCATTTATTTCAGGAATACTTAAACAAAATTAAATTACTATAATTGTGAACCATAACAGTTTAACAAGTATAATAGTTGAAAAACTTAAAACTCTTTAGAATAATGGTTGTTATGTTGTATCGCATCTCATTTAACCTAAACCTTCAGAATTCCCATCGATGGTTGTTATGTTGTCTCGCATCTCATTTAACCTAAACCTTCAGAATTCCCATCGAAGAGATCTGAAAAAAATATTTTGATGATGCGTTGGACGAGTAACACATCTACCATTAAGCAATGAATTCTATATCATCACAGCACACAATCGCATTTTTTTCTTTGTAAAAGAAAGTAGATAACCTACATCTAGAAGTTGATTCTGAACATTTCAAGCCTAACTTTATCTGTCACTCTTATCAGATAACCATGACCCTCACTCTTATCAGGTCTCAATTTGTTTTCGTTTTATTTCATGACTCAAGCACACCTTCCATTAGCCAAGAGAGGCGAATGGCATAAATTTTTGAGCATGTTATATCTCATCGCTGATAAAAGTTTTTTTTTTTGAATGTCAAATGGAAGAATGTTAGCCGCCATCTAGAAGTCATTCAGTACGCACTTTCAAGCCTAACTTTATCCGTTTTATGTAACGTGTTGCTAGTTTGATTTGAACATAGGACTCAGTGATAGGGTTAGACCCAGTAGCCTCAATTAAATTTATGAATTTGAATTGCATTTTTCCTCTAATATTCTAGAAGTTGGGGAGAAACCTTTCTTATTGATATTATAAACTAAATGTCGCTATTGCTTGCAGGCCATACCTTCTCCTCTCATAGAACATTCTATCTTGGAATTACGAACAAAACTCGTGTCAAGAAGTTTCTCAGCCAAACTTGGAAAGACCTCTATCAGATTCTTTCACTGGCCGGTCTCTAGACACACATGCGCATGTCATGTGGTAAAGACTTTTCAACAGCAAACTTTAAATCGCATGTCATAGGGCAAGGACTTTTCAATAGCAAACTTTAAATCGCACTTAGAGGCAGTTAAATCTCCATCTGTTGCTTGAAAACTATAAATGTCAGAATTCTGCGGTGGAAAAATCACAAAATTAAAGATTGTCTTCGGGAATCAGCCACACAAAATGGCAGCTTACTTGTCCGTGTTGATGAGTCTGGCCTTTTTTATGACCGCCAACAATATACAGTGTATCCATGGTCGAAATGCATGGAAAACTGTCAACAATTTTGAAGCCAATGAGGATTTAGTGACTAATCTGCCCGGTCAGCCTGATGTGGAGTTTAGCCAGTACGCCGGTTACGTGAATGTAAATGAAGAACATGGAAGGGCTGTTTTCTACTGGTTCTTCGAGGCTGCTTCGAACAAGGACGAAAAACCTTTGGTATTATGGCTCAATGGAGGTATCATATTCAGTGAATCCCATTTTATTTGGACGGACGATTTATATTCATTCTCTAATCTGATTAATATGGATGCCTGTAGGACCTGGGTGTTCCTCTGTGGGATATGGAGCTACTCAAGAGATTGGACCTTTCCTTGTAGATGGAAACGGGACAGACCTAATTTTGAACAAATACTCATGGAACCAAGGTTTTCTTCATCCTTACTCTTCATTGGTATGCAAATTTGTTTTTCTTTTCTGCTGTAAAAGTAAGTTTGTATCTTTACTTGGCATCTTATATGTTTTGTATTCGTCTGAACGCTAAAGTTAAAAAGGATATATATGTTGCTAGATTAGAACGTAGAGAAATATGCCAATCCTAATATTTTAGTTTGATTATCAGAAGCCAACCTACTATTCGTTGAGTCTCCTGTGGGAGTGGGTTTTTCGTACTCCAATACTTCGTCTGATTACAAGACACTTGGCGACAACATAACTGGTGAGATTTAAAAAAAAACTTAAAGCGATTTTTGACATAGAAGACTCGAAATAAAGTGAAAATGTATGACATTACTAATCACAGAGTGATCTGAAATGATTCTTCAGCCGTGGATACTTACACGTTCCTCCAGAACTGGTTGAAGAGATTTCCCCAATATAGGAGACATGATTTTTACATTGCGGGAGAAAGCTATGGAGGCGAGTTCAATCATATTTTGAATATTAGAATCTTTTATTTCTCTATATTTTACTTACCTCCATATCCATTGGTGAAGCTTTGTATTCATAATTTTCTATTTTCTTACCAGGGAAATACGTCCCCGAGCTAGCAGAGCTAATATACGATCTCAACAATGCATCCTATAATAGTGATACTTATCTCAACCTCAAAGGTTTCATGGTAACTATTAGCATTCCCAATCTTAATGCCTAGGCTTTGAAAAGATTATGCACAATTTTCGTCATATAATTCATGGCATTTTGGTGTAGGTGGGAAACCCAGAGACGCACGATGGTTATGATTGGGAAGGTTTTGTAGACTATGCATGGAGCCATGCAATTGTGTCCGATGAAACTCATAGGATCATCAAACAGAACTGTAATTTTGATAGTAATGATACTTGGAGCAACCAAAACTGTACAGAAAAGGTAAACGAAATTCTGAGGCAATATAAGCAGATAGACATATACAGCCTGTACACGCCTACATGCATTGACAAAGAAAGCACTCCTGCAAATAACTCTCAGGCTAAAAACTTTAAATATTCAACTATGGTACATTCCTATGTCTCGAACCTTTGTTTCACTACTTCATTTGATCTCTAGATTGCTATTCTGAGCTGAGATTAATTGTTATCCTATGTATTAGCAGAAGCCAATGAAAACGTTAGCTGGATAAGATCCTTGTCTTGATAATCATGCCAAAGTCTATTACAACAGATATGATGTTCAGAGAGCTCTTCACGTAACTAAAGGCTCACAGCTTAAAAACTGGAGTATTTGCAAGTAAACATTCGCAACTCTCTTTTGTTAAGTATTTTGATCTTTACATAGTTATCATGTGTTTTCCTCATTCCTAATGAACCATAATGGAAATTGACAAATGGTTCTTGTAATAAAGATGTGCATTACCTATTTATTATTCAAATTTTGTTTTGGTGATCTCCTGAAATGCAGTGATGATATCTTTCAAAACTGGAAAGACTCCCGATTTTCTGTACTACCTATGTACAAAAAACTGATAGCAGCCGGGTTTCGCATATGGGTATACAGGTATTTCCATTGTTTAGGATTATTACCTTCATGCACAATAGGCAGGTCGGCCTTGTACATATAATTGATAATGTTTGGCTTATCAGCTTACTTTGTTTTAAATCGATTGAACAGTGGAGATACAGATGGCCGTGTTCCAGTGTTATCAACAAGATACAGTCTAAATGCCCTCGGACTTCCTACAAGGGGCTCCTGGCGACCATGGTATCATAATGAACAGGCGAGAATAGCTGACGTATACTTTAAAGTACTTCACAAGAATGCAATCAAAGTTGAAACTTCAAGCCTATTAAATATTGAATGTGGTTGTATGTTTGTGATTATTACAGGTAAGTGGATGGATTCAAGAATACGAAGGCTTGACCTTTGCCACTTTTAAAGGTGCTGGACACGCAGTTCCCCTTTTTAAACCTAGCAATGCTCTGGCCTTCTTCAGATCATATCTTTCAGGAACTACTCTTCTGGAGAAAAGGCAATGAAGCTATGATGAGGATACAAATTACAAAACTTTTCTATGCTTCAACGGGGATGAGTCATTTTTAGCAAACTGACTAGATTGGATAGACTAAAAATCAGATCATGCATCGAGAACAGAGAGGCTCCACTGTTGAAGGGTACAATATAATCTTTCGTCGTCACTCGACATCTATATAGCTGGCAGATGGATTTCTTTAATGTGAATCTCGAGTGTCTGCACTACTAAAACATCGATGTTGTTGAAAATTTCAAACTGATTCCAAACAATAACTTTTCAATCCAGCCATATTTTAAAATCAAAACAAGTGATAGCCAAAACCAAGCCGACTAAACTTGAGTTTAGGGCTCAGTAGATATTAAAATTTTAATTTTCAATTTTCATGCCGACCACTTTTCTAGACAAGTTTATAAATTTTAGTAGGTCCTACACTCCTACAAATGCTTTTCACCTCTAAATAAGATAGAGTAAAATTGGACACATTAACAAATCGAGAGAACTTATAAAAACATATGCCCAAATATGTAGGAAACTTAAGTCGAGCAATGTGCCGTAAAACGTGGAACTTTCAGGCTGTGAGATTTTTATGGGTTCTTTGATCTTTCACTTATCACTAATTGTAAAAGACATTTACAGGAGTAAATTTGGAAATATGTATGGCCAAATAATCATGCATTCAACCATAAACTATTTCATATGTTTAACTATGTGGAAATAACAAAGTATTACAAACTTGTTGGTTAGAAACTGATCGATCCAGACCAGCTTAGATCCAGCTTTACCCGGCTCTATCATGCGCAGAGAAGGATCAAATATTTCGAGGTTCAAACCCTGCGGTTTCAACAATTGCAGCGCCGTCGTTATTCAATGTCGAAAAAAACTTTGATTTATATTCTACTTATTAATTTAATAATGTAAAAAAATACTTTCAATGACTAAAAGTTATATTTAAATAAATTTTAATAAATCTAAATTTATCTTAATGTTAAATTTATGGAACATCCAATATTATAGTAATTTTTTATTGTTTTTGCAATTCAAAAAATGTTGACCTTTTAAAATATCTAATCCTCCTTCTCACAAAATTATATAATTCACAGCTTAATAAATATAATTTTTAAATTAGTATTCAAACTGTTTTTTCACTAAGTCTTTTAATATATTTATCCTTTATCCTTCACACAACATGTAATTTCACATAAACATTATTATGTAATTTTCATATAATCTAATTCAGCGTAATTTCAATTAATATAATACTTCTATTATATTATTATTCTCTATACTTCTATTATTTAGATTTCCATGCAAAAATATACATTCCAATTTAAAATAGACGTCGGTTATCTTTACTAGACACGCTAAAGTATGCCCAAGGCAAAACATGCAGTCTCACTCAGCTACCTATCCTTTCCACATTACAACAGCAAATAAGCGAGTTCTATCAGGCCCTCTCCACACTCTAGCAGCGCCGTTGTTATTCCTGCAATTACACTTCTTTGCTCCATCTAAGCTGGAGATCAGTTCATAATTGCTGCATTATTAGAAGTGAAAATTGTAGAAGGGAAAATCCAGATGCTAAAACAAAAACAAAATCCAGAAATTGCAGATGGATTCTGGTGCTCGCAGATGCCAAAACAAAAACAAAATCCAGAAATTGCAGATGGATACTGGTGCTCACCATCAATCACAGAAATGGACTACGGGGGAGAATACATCAAATACTATAATAATCTACTCGTATCAGTTTCTATAATTCAATCATTTCTCATATGCATACTTGATATAGAAACTTAAATTATACGCATTCGCATACCTGAGACAAATCTGTAATTGCTCTCAGCCTTATTCCAAAGGTCCAGCTTGTACGTATTGTTTTCAAGTGTGTATAGGTGTTTTGATTTACTTACAAATATATATATATATATATATACCTAAGATTATTAATTATTAAGCCGACTTGTATATATATATAGATATATAAGCCGACTTTTTTATGTGGCACGTGTCATCTCCATGTTGAGCACGGAATTACACTTCTACCTCATACCGGGCTGTAGAATGTGCCTCTCGACGCAATCACATACACAGAAGCTTGAGCTTCGACTTCTCTTTTCTCACCGGAAGTTCTCTCTACTCTCTAATGTTTGTAACTGTGTGTGTAAACTGATTTACAATTTGCTTCTTCTATTTATAAGCAACCTAAAGATTGCTTCTGCATGGGCCACTCACCATTAAAGACTATAATAACTAGCTACCTAACAACTTAGCTTCAGAAATAAATTTCACTGGTTTACATTGCCAAATCATGGACTCTTCTTTCTTGTGAGACTGACAGACAAAATCTTGACTTGTACAGACTCTGACTGAGTCGGTTGAGAGTCAAGTACATATCTGCCAGTAATTGCATTTTTCCAACACTCCCCCTTAATTATGGGCAGATGGGGATTTTTTAAAACAAAATTTACAAAATGTTTGAGAGCTTAGACATGCTCTGTTTATGATAGAGTTCACTATGGAGAACTTGTCATTCCAAGATAACTACACAGATACTGAAAAGTATCCTTTTCCAATGGCTTTGTGAAGATGTGGGCAAGTTGGTCTTCAGACTTGCAAAATTCCAAACAAATTTTCTTGTCGTTTACCAACTCTCTTATAAAATGAAACCTTGTGTCGATGTGCTTGGTTCTCTTGTGAAACACATGATTCTTTAATAATGCTATGGCTGAATTGTTGTCGTAGAAGATTGTTGTCGGTTCTTGATGGTTCTATGACAAGTCTTTTAAGACTCTTCTCATCCAAACAGCTTGACATGCAGCACTTGTTGGTGCAACATACTCTGCTTCAGCTGAAGATAGAGTTACTATGGGTTGTTTCTTTGAAGCCCATGAAACAACACTTGTACCAAAATGAAATGTGTACCCAGATGTGCTTTTCCTATCATGTATGCTGCCTCCATTGTCACTATCAGTGTAACCAATGAGTTTAAAATTTTCTGAGGTTGAATACATAATACCAAGGTCCTTTGTGCCACTTACATACCTCAGAATTATTTTACCTGTTTTTCAATGTGAGTCTTTTGGTGACTCCATGAACCTTGAGATCACACTTACTCAATACATAATGTGTGGTCTTGTTCTTGTCAAATACATAAGGGTGCCAACAAGCCTTTTGAAGAGCGTAGGATCTACAGTGGATCCTTCATCATCCTTGCTCAATTTTAAACATGTTATCATTGGTGTTGGGGCTGTCTTGCAATTAGACATGTTAAACCTTTTTAAAACTTCACTTGCATACTTAGACTGTGATATAAAGATACCACTTTCAGACTGCTGAACTTCAATGCCCAGAAAAAACTTCATAAGCCCCAGATCAGTCATTTCAAATTCACTTTCCATGACTGTTTTAAAATTTGCTATGCCATAATCACCAATAAATATTAAATCATCTACATATAGGCAGACAATTAACATCTTACCTTGCTCATCAACTTTGGTGTACAAAGTCAGTTCACTTTCACTTCTGTGAAATCTATTTTCAATGAGATAGGAATCAATCCGACTGTACCAAGCTCTAGGAGCTTACTTCAAACCATATAATGTCTTTTTCAGTCTGTACACTTTATGTTCTTGACCTGGAACTTCATAACCTTGTGGTTGTTCCACATATACTTCCTCTTCTAGATATCCATTTAAGAATGTCCACTTGACATCCATTTGATGAACTTGCCATTTGTTTTGTGCAACAATGGCCAAAACTGTTCTTACTGTATCCATGTGTGTAACAGGTGCAAAGGTTTCATTGAAGTCGATGTCGGGTTGCTGAGTGAACCCTTTTGCTACCATTCTTGCCTTGTGCTTTTGCACATTTCCATCAGCATCTTGTTTTGTCTTATAAATCCATTTGACATTGATTACATCTTTTCCTTTTGGTACATCAACCAGTTCCCATGTCTAGTTTTTCTCAATGCATTCTATTTCTTCATCCATGGCTTGTGCCCATACTTCTTCTTCAACAGCTTCTTCAAATGTTAGTGGATCATATATAGGTGCAAACAATGCAAAGAGAGAGAATGAATTAGGTGTACCAGCTTCATATATCTCTTGCAGACTTCTTGTTTTCATCGGTTCTGTCGATGTCGACCTCGACGAAATGGTTGATGAAGTCTGTTGTCCTCTTGGTGTACTTGTCGGTGTAGCTTGAGCTGCTACTTATGTCGATGGTCCTTGTGCTGAACCATGTCTTGGTGTCATGGGAGTCGACGGTGCTCCGACCGGTTGACTTACATGTGGTATTTGAACCACTTCCTCTTCCATATCATCATTGTCCACGTTCGACATAATATTGACATTTATGTCGACGGTTCCATCCCATTATTCATTCTCTATGAATTGAACATCTCGACTGATTATCACTTTCCTTGTGATGGGGTCATACAACTTGTATGCTTTTGTGTCTTCTGAATAGCTGACAAAAATACGTTTCTGTCCCTTCTTGTCTAGCTTTGTTCTCAGCTCATCTGGAACATGAGCATATGCAACAAAACCAAAAAATTTTAAATGTGAAATACTATGATTCATACCTGTCTATGCTTCTTGGGGAACTTTGTTCTTCACACTCTTTGTCGGACACCGGTTCATAATGTATACGGCAGTTGCGACTGCTTCACCCCAATACTCATTTGGCAAATGCTTGGCTACCAACATGTTGCGTGCCATCTCCATGATGGTTCTGTTCTTTGTTTCGGCAATACCGTTATGCTGAGGTGTATACCATGCAGTGAATTGCTTCTGTATTCCATGGGTCTTGCAAAAATTCAGAAATTCATTTGAAACATTTTCACCTCCTCTGTCAATCCTTAAGATCTTGATGCGGTGACCACTCTGGTTCTCCACGAGTGCCTTGAACTGCTGAAAATAACCAAATGCATCAGATTTACGTTTCAAGAAATATACCCATGTTTTTCTTAAGTAATCATCTATAAAACTTACAAAATAGTTGCAGCCACCAATGGATGATGACTGCATTGGACCATAGATGTCAGAGTGCACAATTTCAAGTGGTGTGTGTGCTCTATAGGACTTTTCGACTAGAAATGTCTCTCTGTGCTGCTTGCCAAAAATGCAGCCTTCACAAACCCTCTCTGGTCTGTCAATCAATGGTAATCCCTTTACCATATTCTTTGTGTGCAGTAGCTTCAGCCCACCAAAATTCAGATGTCCAAATCTAAAATGCCACAACCAAGATTCATCCTGAACTTCCGTCTGAAATGAAGCTTGCAAATTAGCACTGCAATTTTCTCTCTTGTCGAGGAGCTCGACTCTTTCTTCACTTTTTGCCTTGAATGTAGCTCCTATTTTTATCTTCCCTTTTATGTCGGGAACTATCCTCAATGGAAACAAGCGGTTGCTTGTCATTGGCACTTTTTCTATCAGTTGGTCGCTTGGACGCTTGTCTTTGATCACACAGTGTTCATCTTCCATGTAGACTCTGTAGCCTTTTTGTAACAACTGTCCAATGCTTAACAAATTATGTTTCAGACCTTCGACATGATAGATATCAGGGATATACTTACTTTCTCCCTGTTTGGTTAGAATATCAATAGTGCATTTTCCTAAGACAATAACTTGGACATTGTTTCCAAGTGTAACATTAGTTTTAACTCAAGTGTCTGGATTGGAAAATAGATTCAAATTACCATTCATGTGGTCGATGCATCCCGAATCTAAGTACCATATGTCATGTGGACTTTCTTGAAAAGCATTGCATTCAAGTGGAGATGTCGATGCCATTAAGATTGCACCTGTCGAAGTGTTGGTGCTGGTCAACTGACTTAGGCTTTGCCTTCCTTGGTCATATTGCTTCTTCCTGCATTCATATGCATAATGACCAAACTTCTTACAGTAATGACATTGAATTTTTTATTTATCAAACCTTTGGCCACTTGGCTGACTTGGGTTCTGGTTATCTCCTATGCCATCGACATTTGCAGGACTTCTTCCTCGTCCTCCTCTTGAAGAACTTCTTCCTCTGCCTCTAAAGTTGTTTCTCCCCTTGCCTCTACCACGACTTATGGATAACTGTGCTACAAATGCACCTTCTAATGATGTTTTTGATCTGCTGAGTCTATGTTCATGATTGATGAGTGAAGCTTGCAACTCATCAATGGTAAATGTCGACATGTTTGTGTGTTCCTCTAAGGTCACAACCAAATTTTCAAATCTTGGGGGAAGACTTCTGAGAATTTTTTCAACAACCCTTTGGTGTGCTATGGGTTCTCCATGAGATTTCAGCTGGTTTATCAACCCAACAACTCTGGTGTAGAACGTGTCTACATTCTCTGAATCTTTCATTGACAGAGATTCAAAATCTCTTCTCAGAATCTGCAACTTGGATGTCTTTACCTTATCCAAACCTTGATAGGCAGTCTCCAATGTATCCCATGCTTCCTTAGCATTAATCTTTGCTGCTATTCTTGGGAGTATGCTTTCATGCATAGCTTGATGTATGAAAAACAGAACTTTTCCATCTTTCTTCCTGTGTTCCCTTAAGACATCTTTCTCAGCCTGTGTGAGATTTTTATATGCTGTCATATCTGTTGGTTCTGCATAAACATACTAGACTATCTCTGACGCATCTTGACCTCTGAATAAAGCCTTCATTGTTAAGGACCAATATTTATAATTCTTTCCTGTAAAAATTGGAGTTTGTAATGAACGAGAAGTGGAAGCCATTTTAATTTTTAATTAACTTTCCGTAGAAAATTAAATTCCACCTTTTAAGACAAGATTTATTTCCTAAATCTTGGGCTGATATAAACCTTGCTCTGATACCAAATAGTCAAAACCAAGCCGACTAAACTTGAGTTTAGGGCTCAGTCAATATTAAAATTTTAATTTTCACTTTTCACACCGACCACTTTTTCTTTTTACTTGTCGATGAAACTTGTCTATCTCCCGAATAGACAAGTTTATAAATTTTAGTCGGTCCTACACTCGACTAAATTTACTTCGTCTAACTTGTCGGTTCTACTGACTGATTTTTACCTCGACCACTCGTCACTTCGACCAAGTCGGCTCACTTCTTCTTTTTGACCAAGTTGGTTCACTTCTTGTCTTCGACTAAGTCGGCTCACTTCTTGTCTTCGACTAAGTCGGCTCACCTCAGTTGGCTGACTCAACCGACCACTCAAGTCAGCTCACAGAACCGACCACTCAAGTCGGCTCACACAACCCACCACTCTAGTCGGCTCACTTTGGTTGAAATCTACAGAGTATGTTTCTTAGTCTAAAGACTTAAGAAATTACAAATGCTTTTCACCTGTGAGTAAGATAGAGTAAAATTGGACACATTAACAAATCCAGAGAACTTATAAAAACATATGTCCAAATATTTAGGAAGACTTGAGTCGACCAATGTGCCGTAAAACCTGGAACTTTCACGCGGTGAGATTTTTATGGGTTCTTTGATCTTTCACTTATGAGTAATTGTAAAAGACATTTATAGAAGTAAATCTAGAAATATGTGTGGCCAAATAATCATGCATTCAACCATAAACTATTTCATATGTTTAACTATGTGGAAATAACAAAGTATTACAAACTTGTCAGTTTCAAAATGGTTGGTCCACAGAGCTTCAGCTCTTCGACTAAATCACATACACAGAAGCTTGAGCTTCGACTTCTCTTTTCTCACTCAGAGTTCTCTCTACTGTCTAATGTCTATAACTGTGTCTGTAAACTGATTTACAATTTTCTTCTTCTATTTACAGGCAACCTAAAGATTGCTTCTACATGGGTTGACTAACTCACCATTAAAGACTGTAATAACTATCTACCTAACAACTTAGTTTTAGAAATAAATTCGACTGGTTTACAGTGCCGAATCGTGGACTCTTCCTTCTTGTCAGACTGACAGACAAGATCTTAACTTGTACAGACTCTCACTGAGTCGGCTAAGAGTCAAGTACATATGTGCGAGTAATTACATTTTTCCAACAACAATTGACGTCTCAATCTCTCCGTGCGATAAATAAAGTTAATAAAGACCATAATAATAATGAGGTATCATCTATGTGAGTGAGATAAAACAAAAAAACAAACATGGATCTCAAAAGCGTGCTTGTAACCCGCTCTTCTCTTAGGCTCCACACATGGAGCCAAAAAGCCCCACCCTGAGTGTTCGATCTTTGTTGATGAGATAGAGGTTAAAATCTAGTACAGTATAGCCCAACTCTGTACAATACAATTACTATTAAATAAACTCTAATTTAAATTTTTAACTTGGACACAAAAAATCAGGATGAAATTATTGGCTGGCCATTAAAACATGGTATACTGTAGCAATCAAATAACATACAGTTGTCAAAAAGCTTTGTATGGGCTAAGCCTTTTCTTTGTTTTGAAGTAGTTTTCATCACCCAACAAAAGAAGGTTATTTGAGCTTTTTTATAATGATTTTGATAAATTCATATTTTTGAGTTAATTCATTTATAATTATTGTTTATTGTATTATAGGTACCACATCCACATAGTTTTTGGTTGGATCAGGTCTATAAAGATCAAATGGTTAAGAGATAGTTATTTAATAAAAAACAATTTTGATATTTTTTTATATTCCTTATATTTTTCTAGCTAAAGAGATTCCAGTGCAACTTACATGTTATCACATACATTCTCCTTGTTATCGACTTATCAATTATAACTTAAATTTTTTTCATCTAGCTACCTTATTTTTTTATAATCCTTTTTTATAATTATTTTTTTTATCATTTTAAATGGCTGCCATGTAATCAATCTCTATAGTACACTTTTCTCATCCTGGTTAAAAAACATAGACCATAGTCTATAGCAAATCTCAAATAAAAACATCTATCCACTTAATGATTTCACAAATAAATATGGATACAACCTAATGATATAAGTCGGAGTATCTTGTACTAACTATTGACTGTTGGAATATTGATACAACCATCCTGTTGACTGTTGGAATATTGATACAACCTAATGGTATACCCGGACCACGGCTGTACAGAGGGTTAACTGTTCATTGCTCTGAGATTTCAGAGATCACCGTTAAAATTTTGAGTTCGGTTTGGGTCTCCCCATTAATATATCAGTAACCGCTGTACACAGGGTTGGACTCAAGCTTGGGCTCCAGGTTAAATTACCATATGTGTGTGTTGTGTAAGACGGAGTCTTCACTCTCTTTTACGTCAGCAAGGGCTATCCTCTTCCTTCCATGTGCGAAGACTAAGAGAGGGAGAACGGGTAAGAGGGTTAGATAATATTTCCAGTCTCAGTATTGTTATCTTAGGTCTGTCAATTTTGAAGAGATTCTAGAATCCATTTAGTGATACGCCGGAGTCCGTAGGTTAATTCCCAAGAGATTCTAGAATGCAATAAGATTGACCAGAAGCAGCCAAATCAGAGATTCTAGAATCCATTTAGTGATATGCCGGAGTCCGTAGGTTAATTCCCAAGAGATTCTAGAATGCAAGAAGATTGACCAGAAGCAGCCAAATCACAGCTACGTGGGTGGCCTATGTGAGTGTGATGACTGGCACATAAGTCTTCTCATTTCTGGTCACTGTGGGTAGATGCAGAGACGTGGAGGGTTTTTTTCCACGGAAAACACACCAACCGGTTGGACTAAAACAAATAAGACGGCTGATATTATTTTTTATTAACATAAAGTTTGCCGACAAATAGACACAAGTCGCCATAAAAGTTTTTTTTATGCTCGTGGAGGACTCCGTCCACAAGATTTTCATTAGGTTGCATGTCGAGGACTCGGTCCAGAATATTTTCATTAGGTTGCTCCACCTATCCACGATTTTAATGAGGAAAATGGCGATACATAACCGTATTTATGAAAGCATACCTACTCGTTGCCGACAAATAGACACAAGTCGCCATAACAGCTTTTTTTATGCTCGTAGAGGACTCAGTCCACAAGATTTTCATTAAGTTGCATGTCGAGGACTCAGTCCAGAATATTTTCATTAAGTTGCTCCACCTATCCACGAGTTTAATGAGGAAAATGGCGATACATAACCGTATTTATGAAAGCTTACCTACTGGTTAAAATAATTTCCAACTCTATATCTTAATTTAATTGCCAAATTAAATATTACATTACAGTATTACAAATTCTTAAATTCTGTTATTTAAACTAGAATATATGTTTATAGGGAGAAAGGGCGGCAATTAACTTGAGCTACCCCAGCACAACTTTTTGTTTTCCTCTTTTCACTTTTTTAAAACTTGCAATCTCAATTTCCTTGCAATAGAATAAATGCGCGAGAGTTGGACTGCGATAAAGTAACTGCCCAAACTTTTCACCTTGACACCCTTTAACTTAGGCTTTCACTAAACACTTTCAGTGCGATAACCTAGGATTAAGTGCGACACAACTATATTGCGAATGACTAGCAATATCATGTAAGAAAATAACAAAGAAGATTTGTGTGCCTAAAGCTAGGAACTTTTACATAGTCAAATAATTATGGATTCCGTGTCTTTCACTCACACTCAACTAAATATGGAAAAGATGTGGGGATATCTAAAACATTCATTCAACCATAAACTTAAGGATTCATATTTCATATGATGGCATAACAAACTTACATCCATAAATACAAACTTGGTAAAACACACAAGCTTGAGCTTCAAACTCTTCAATGAGTTTTCCTTCTTCTTCTTCCTGCACTTTTCTCTCTGTTCTGTTCTGCTTTTCTCCTTTTCTCTCTGTGTGTTTTGATTTACAGATTCATCATTCATATAGAAGATTTCTGCCCACTAACCAACTTAACATTTAAAGACTGCAATTACTCTCTACCTAGAAACTTAGCTTCAACAACTAAATTCTATTGACTTATATGCGAGAAATCTGAAGTCTTTATCTTGTCAGACTCTCTGGCAATTTCTGAATTGCTACAGACTTTGACAGAGTCGGATGATTGGATTATGGATCAACGAGTAATTAATATTTCCAACACTCTCCCTTAATTATGAGTAGATCGTAATTTAAAAAACAAAATATTACAAAATGTTTTCAGAGCAAAAAACATGCTATGTTCATGACAAAGCTCACTGTACAGAACTTGTCATTCCCAAATAACTTCAGAGATACTGAAATGTATCTATTGCCAATGGTTTTGTAAAGATGTCTACAAGTTGATCTTCAGACATGCAAAATTCTAAACAAATTTCTTTGTTGTTCACCCACTCTCTTATGAAATCATACCTTGTGTTAATTTGTTTGGTTTTGTTGTGAAACACAAGATTTTTTGACAAGGAAATGGCTGAATTGTTATCACAAAAAATGGTTGTTGGTTCTTGCTGGTTCCGTGACAGATATTTTAACATTATTCTCATCCAAACAGCTTGGCATGCAGCGCCTGTGGCTGCAACTTCTGCTGAAGATAGAGTTACTATGGGCTATTTCTTCGAAGCCCACGAAACAACACCTGCCCCAAAATTTAATGTGTATCCAGATATGCTTTTCCTATCATCCGTGCTAGCTCTGGTATCACTGTTAGTATATCCAATGAGTTTAAAATTTTCTGAAGTTGAATACCTTATTCCAATATCTTTTGTACAACTTCCATACCTCAGAATTGTTTTACCTGCTTACCAATGTGAGTCTTTTGGTGACACCATGAACCTTGAGATCAGATTTACTCCATACATGATGTCTCGTCTTGTCGCTATTAAATACATAAGGCTGCCAACAAGCCTTTTAAACAACGTAGGATCTACAGTTGATCCATCATCATCTTTGCTCAATTTTAAACCTGTTATTACTAGTGTTGAGACTGCCTTGCAATTTGACATATTGAATCTTTTTAAAACTATATTTGCATAGTTGGACTGTGATATGAAAATACCACTTTCAGATTTCTGGACTTCAATGCCCAGAAAGAACTTCATGAGCCCCAAATCAGTCATTTCAAATTCACCTTCCATGACTGTTCTAAATTATTTTATGCCAAAATCACCAGTAAATATTAAATCATCCACATACAGGAAAACAATTAACATGTTGCCTTGCTCATTCACTTTGGTGTACATCGTTCACTACAACAAAACACGATGATTAGTGTCTCTTTTAGCTTCCTTTTTAGCGTTCACTATCACTTTTAGTGTATTTTTAATCATTTTTTGGGCAAATTCGATGTTTTTCCATGCGATGGCGCTTTTAATGGCATTATTTGCATCTCTTTTTAAAAGTTGGCACTATTTTGAACGCTCATTAGCATCCCAGTTAGCGTCCCAATTAGCGTCTTAATCAGCGTCCCAATCAGCATCCCAATTAACGTCCCTTTTTAAAAGTTGACGCTATTTTGGACTCTAATTAGCGTCCCAATTAACATCCCAATTAGTGTCCCAATTAGCATCCCCATTAGAATCCCAATTAGTTTTTCAATCAACATCCCAATTAGCGTCGCTTTTTAAAAGTTGGTGCTATTTTGGATTCTAATTAGCATCCCATTTATCATCCATTTTTAAAAGTTGGCACTATTTTGGGCGATAGTTAGCATCCTAATTAATGCCTCAATTAGCATCCCAATTAGCATCACAATTATCCTCCCAATTAGAATCCCAATTAATGTCCCAATTAGCATCCAAAAAATGATCCCATATAACGCCAATAATAGCCTCCAAAAAAATGTCATGAAAAGCATATCACTATATATTAATCCAGTGTTAGCGACAGAAATTGTGCCCTAAATTTTGATAGGAAAAACATTCAACATAGTGTCAAGTATAGAGCTAGGAATTGTGCCCAAAAAACATCCAACATAGCACTAGGTATAGATCCAGGTATAGTGCCTGGAATAATGCCAGAAATTTCGAAAGAACCTCGATAGGAATTGCACTAGGTTTAAAGCTAGGAATTGTGTTCGAAAAATTCCCAACATAACATCAGATATATCAATGATCATGATTCATGTGATAGTACTTTTGGATCTTTATTTATCATAGTGGCATCTAAATGATCGTAATTGTGGAACTTTTGGATCCTGATTAATCCTAATGAGGGGTAAATTATCTTAATGTCACCTAAATTGCTCTAATGGTATTTGAGTGTCCTCGACAACATTTGATAGACCCTAATGGCATATGATTGGCCCTAACAACATGACGATGATGCATTACGATAATTATGATCGAGCGTATGGATATGATTTGATAAGTATAAGACTATATCATCCATTCTTTTGAGGTAGTATGGCTACTTGTTCATTATTATCGCAATTATATTGATGATGACTGCGATGATGACAATGATGCTGATTTATTGGATGATGATGATGACGGCGTGGATGTGGATGTGGATGTCAATGATGAGTATGTATGTGGTATCACTTTTGGATCCTAATTGATTATAATAGCACCTAAATGTCTGTAACGACATATAAACAACCCTATTATCATCGAAATGGATGTAATGACATATAAATGACCTTAACAATTGCATGACTTGAATCTTAATGTTGATGAGTGATTAAGAACACTAATGGCATATGTGTGACCATAATGACAAAGATGATGATGATTTTGTTGATGATGTACTTAATGCTAACGATGATGATGATAATGAGGATGGTGATCAAGATGATGTTGATGTACCATATGGCATTGATGATGATGACAAACAACGTCGATGTCCACAATGATGATACATGTCATAATACTTCTAGATACTGCAAAACTTGAGATATTGGAGTTAATAACAAGTAATAGAGGTTGTGAGTTGTTAACCATAAAAATATTGTTAGCCATTGGGTTTTACATTGACTGATATGGCCATTGGGTTCAGTAATTCCCCCACTCCCCCTACACCCTCCTTGCAGAAAGGTAGTACAATACCATATATCATGGTGTTACCAAAATGTCAACCTACAAGGTTGTTTTGGACAACCCACCCATCCATATCCTCATTTTACCAAGAACATTCAAGGCACAAGAAGTGGATATCAATCTTAACGCAACAACTAACTTTCTTTGTACTCTTACGGATATTTTGGTCTTGGTTTAAAATGAAATGAAGCAACAAGCATTTCAATAATGCCCATGGTGTTACTTTGAAGAAGTGGATCAAAGTTTTTACATCTTTGTCCTTTTACACAGACATCTCTCAAGGAAAAAACAGTTAGCTACTCAAGTTTTATGGCATTGGTGGATTTTTCGTTATAGATTCATAATAATTGGTTCAATTTTAAATGATTCTTTTGAGGTTTGTCAAATTTATATTAAAGTTTAAAGCAATTTCGTTTGTTATGTGAAATTCCCTTTAATTAACATATTTGAGTGTTATTTTTTATTTTACCTACTGTGAAGCCAAGAGACAGACTTTGATAGACATTGATAGCTCGCATTTGATTTTATTTTGGAAGCATTTTTCTTTGCGGAATCCATTCTGGTGAGTTGGATTTCGATCTTCTTTACCTCTCCTTCATTACTTTGTATTAATTTCCATGCTATGGGAATTTACCATAGGGACAAGAGAAATTTCCGTGATAATTTATCGGAGAAGACTCTTATCGAGGTTTTAGTTAATAAACACAATACTAAAAAAGAGAGAAAGTATAGAGCTATATTCTTAGTAGGTGTGTGTGTGAATACTTCATTGGGGCGATAAGGGATCCGAAGAAGTGATGTTTGGGTGAATCCCACAGGAGAAACACAAGGAGTTTTTAGAATAATTCGATGATCCCACACTAGGGAAGAAGAGAAGCAAAATCATGGATGAGAGAGCACACGTAGACACTGATAGAAGGACGCAGGAAGATAAATGAAAAAGAAGAGCCACATGCAAAGAAATGGAAAATAAGAGCCATCCCAAGTAGAGAAGAATCCTCGAAAAAGAAAGAGCAATAAACAGTAGAAATCCTAGCCAACAGAGAAGATTTCAATCCTCTGCAAGAAAAGCAGAGAAGATATTTTATTATGTTCCCTAGAAGACCTTTTAGAAGTAGAATGTCCAATGTGTGAAACGCTTTGAATGCTTTGAAGGAGGTATTTATTTAAAATCTTGAAATTTAGAAGTTTAATTTTTTATAAACTTTTCACTTCGTGTGAAGAGTTTCAGATTTTGCTAAAGAATCTAAAGTGAGCAAAATTTTGAAGTTATTTTGATATTAGGGAATAAAATGAAATCTTTCCTATTTAAGTTCTAATTATAATGGAAAATGCAAGAAATACTAGATATTTTACTAAAAGATAAAGTATCCTATTAATATACATATCAATAAAAATTTTACTTGTCTAATATGTGTTAAGTTATCAAATTATCAAACTAACTTAAAAAGCTTAAATGCATTTCCTCACAAACAAAGGTTCTACACCTAGAGAGGTTTGGACTTAATCTACATAGATTAACAAGGAGCTAAACCTGATATATATATTATGGCACTCCAAATAAACCGTGAAAAGTGTTTTATAAAATACAATAGGGTGAACAAAAACACCTATACCCATACGTAAATGACCTCTCGTACAACCTAAATAAAAAGAACGATTTTTCATAATTTAATTAGTCCAAACTTGAAAAAACACTAACTACATAAAAAAATAGTGGTCAAAACTCATATATTACTCAATCTGTCTCAATGAGAAAACAATCTAATACTAAGTAGCATAGATAACAACTTCATTTGCACATCACATAAATTACCTTACAATGTGACGTGTGAACATGCTGAAATTTAACATTTATTTTTGTTTCTCTAACTTTTCAATATAAATATATATGAACATTTATCTATTCATTTTGTTATGTTTGGTTTTTTTCTATGTTTTTACAAACTAAGAGAACATTGTGTACAAATATTATTGTAATATAAATTTACAATATTTATGACTTTGTGTGTGATAATCATTTATATTCAAACATAAAAAAAAACATTGTAAAAACACTTCTAGGTTAGTTTGTAGTTTAGTTAAATATTGTTTTTCAAGCAATAAATGTTTTAGGTTAGTTTGTAGTTAAAAAAAATGTTTTCTTAAGATTAGTTTATCTATTGTACACTTATTCTAAGATGAAAAATTACTCTTCAATTCAATTTATATATTAGACTTTTCTTCAACCTTTTATTGCACCATTTTCTTCAATTCAATTTATATATTCAATTTTTCTCCCGCCTTTTATTGCCCCTTTTGCTAGTTATTACTGCCACGAAGCTCACCCATCGATTGAGGGCCATAGCATTGAATCGGCCTTCAGTCTCATTAGGGGCAGAGGCAAGTTTTGATACGGGTTTCCACAAACTTATTTGAAGGATCGGCTATATTTGGTAGGTATGATCCTATATTTCATTTAATTATTACTGATTTAGTTACTTGCTAATTATATTACTGCTGGCTGCCATCTGGGACAATAAAATTGCTGGGAGAATCAACCAGCCAGGGTAGATAGGGCATTTGGCTTTAGGGACGGGGTAATTTCTAGTGTCTTTGGCCTTTGTAACTCAAGTGAGTGAATTGAACCTTTGGAACCAAGTTCAATAATTGCTTGGCTATGCTAGATAGGAATAATAAAAAGGGTTTTAAGACATGGCACTGGCTAAAAGACGAGGGAGCAAAATAGCCGTTGCAGACACTGGAGGCTTGCATATCTTGTGCTCACTAGGTCAAGGGATTTTTGGCATGGCCTGTTAAGATACGCCTATCTATTTTCATCCCCATTTATTTTCCCTTCTTTGATGTATGATGTTGTTCTTATTTGCATTTGCCACATCAAATTATATACTTCTTGTGTCCTGTTCTAATACCCGATTGTCATCCAAGGGTTTGTGTGAATGTTTATAGATTTTCATAGGTTTTCATTTCCATTGCAGCTTTCATTTTCATTGCGCCTATTGTAATGGCTATCAGCATCTTTTTGGATTGCTCAATATGTGTGGATAGTTTTTCCTTCATCCTAGAATTGCAAAACCTGCTTGCTGCAGGGGGGTTTTCTGAAACCCTACATGAGAAATCAAACCCTATATCAAAGATTAGTGTTTAAAATCAAGCGATGCGTTTAGCCAGTTTACCAAGTGGTTCCCTAGCTGATGCAGGATGGGTCCGTTCGAACTAGTGTACGCTTCCTATAGGACCAGGACTTCCTTTCGGTAAAGTGCAATAATTGAAATTATACTTTGTTCAAGTAACTATCTTAAGAAGGCTATATAGACCAGCTTCAGGTTGAACTTTCAATTATTTCCCTCAATTACACCTATATTTCTTCACTTCAAAGGCACCGGACTCTCTTTCTCCTTGCTTTATCAGGTTTTCCTTACTTACCATAAGCCGCTTAGGAAAAACCCCAAGGAAACTTAAAACCTCCCACCAATTCGAACCCGACTAGCCTTACTGAGATGCCAACCAGAGAATGATCGACTTGCCTTGTAGTGAGGATTTCTCCTCACTGCAGGAGCAAGAATGGCTCCCTTGTGCCTATAGGGCACAAGGGTAGGTTCCTACTCTTTGAAAATAGGAAAAAATGAAATGGAAATAGTATAAACAGAACAACAAATTAAACTAAGCTAATCTAAACAAGAATAAGCAAATGGCAACAACTGTAAACTAGATCTAATAGCACAAGCAGAAAGAAGAAGTGGGGATGAAGCTTTGTGAACCCCTCTATAGAAAACGGGTTAGGGTTCCACCTCCTTAACCCTGCAAAACAAACCTAAGCTACCATGGAGAAACGTGCAAAAAATGTCAATAATAAAAGCTGCAACTAGAAAACAAGGTTAGAAAGCAAAAAATAACTAAACAAACATGTAAAGAAACATTATACCTCTATTGGGTGGAAATGGGCCACCATGCCCTAGCTCCTCGAAGCCTCTCTCTCTTGGTTGGGGGAGCAATGTCTCAAGTGGGAATGGATGTGGAGGAGAGGTAATGTGGGTGGTTTGAGAGGTAGAGGTCTCAAAGCATCCATGGGCATCATAACAATAGGCAAGGGAGGAGTCTTTTGAGAATGGCCCCCCACCCTCCTTTTATAGTTTTTCCAAGGGATTTTAGGGTTTTAAGCCCTTGGTCAGGGTTTTAGCCCCTTTTTTGGGCCTTTAGCCCCTTCCACCCTAACTTTATCCCCTTTGAGGGTTTTAGCCCCTTTTTGAGGGCTTTAGCTCCTAGGGGGCTATTTTGGGCTCCTTTTTGGGGTTTTTAGCCCTTTTCTTCATCCTTGGGATCTTTTGGAGGTTTGGGGTCAAATGGAAGGTCTTATGGAGTGAAATGAGTGTTGTGAGATGGTGTCCTTGGGTTGTGTAGGCCATTGAGAGATATGTGGGGAATTTTTGGGTTAACAGATTGCCCCCCGATGTGTGAGGTCAAGATCTCAACGTATGGCCGATGGACATCATAGGATTTGCTATGTAGAGGTGGTGCTTCTAGGGCTAGGGCATGGTGGCTTTTGGTTTTTGTATTAATTTGGTTCCCATCAATGGATGAGATACAATAAATGTGTGACATGTATATGGATGAGACGGGAATTCCCATGCTCATGACAATGTCAAAAGAATCATTTGATCTATTCTCTAAAATACAAGAGCCGATCATATACAACTGATGTTCCAATACTGGTTGCCTCTATGTGAGGTTGAATACAACACTGATCTGGTACATTGGATCCATGGAATTCTCATGGAATGCTATATCTTCATGATTGATGGTCTGCTAGATCTGGAATGGTACATAGCTGTATGGACTCGCTAATTGAGAGTCAGAGTCTCTGTGGTACAAGTATGCTATATCAATCATAAAGGTATATCGAAGCACTGCTGGGGCTTCTGATCACTGTCTCCAACACAACCTAGAAATCACAAGGGGCATAACCTGTTTAGGTCCCTTGAGTGGACTCACCAATGTGGTAGAGTCAGGTGACATCCGAGGTCTTCGACCAAGTATTGTGTGGAACAAACCCTGTACGAATATTAATGGTGCGATGATGGAGTTGAAGTGGAGCACGTGAGAAACAACCACCCCGAGAGGCACTAAGGACTCCTCTCAAGTGGTTCAAGGAACTCATCAATGATGTAAATGAAACCAAGGTACACAGACCTCTGGTTCTATCCTTTGGAATAGGGAGACCTACCCCTAGTCAAGGAAATGATGTTTCCTTGACCAGGAGCACGAGAGAGAAAACCAAAAGGTGTGAAGCCATCTGCAGACTGACACACTGAATTGGGGGGGGGGGGGGGGGGGGGGGGAGGGAAGGGAAAGAACTGAACAGGGGTAGGGGGGGAGTGGGAGACTCAAACTTCCTCTGTTTAGAGTATGACGGCAGGGTGGACTAGGCAGCAAATGAAACTGACTCAAGGGAATGGGATCATAGCTATAATAACGGGAATATCGCTGTAGATGGGAAATACTTGGAGGAGTTGGACACTTTTGATACTAATGGGATCGAAGGAAGACACATTGTAGAGTACTCTAAACAAAGGCAACCCAATGTGGGAATGCTGCCAAACTATTTTCTGTGGTGTGGTGTTTAGGGACACCATTGTGGTACGATCTCGTGGATTTTTGGCGAGCCTGAGAAGGTAAATGCTCGATGGTGCTTTCAATTTTAGAGAGTCTGAAAGTATGAAGAAGACTCCAGTGGGGGCTATTTTTCATTGGTAGTCTCCTGTGCTCAAAAAAGGATAAAAGTATACATAGGAGAGATCGCCCATCCTGGAGGGGATGAGAGACTTCTTTACCATTGGTAGTCCAATCAGGACGGAAAAGGTTAAACCTATACTGACTGGACGATCATTCAAATAATTTTACGAGGATGAACAAAACCAAGTTTGCTTGGCGATCTTTTCTTGTTGAGACGGCTGAAAAAGACCTTAACGACAACCGGTGGTGAGCTTTTTCGTAAAGTGCGGCCCCTCTGCCTAAGAAAGCATAAAAGTATGCAGAGGGGAATGGTCTTCGCTTAAGTGTGCCAAGGAGGTCCTTTTCATGAAATGGTCTACATGGTCTGTAAAAGGAGGTAAACGAGACGATGTAGATGCTCTTTCCTATACTTTAGCGAGCGAGAAAGGAAGCAGCTGCGCTTGATGATATTTTCATTATTTTAAGGAGTCAAAAAAGAGCTTAGACGAAAATCCAATGTGGTCAACCGACTACGATGGAAAGAGCGGTGCCCCATGTTGGGACGATGGACAGAGGTCCAAAGGTCATCCACGCAGTATGGATGGAGTAGAAGGACCTCAAACATACCAATACATGCGTGGGATAGATCGTGGAAAAGGCCTGCAAGTCGCTGCAGCAGAGGAACGCAAACCGAGGTGGCTCTTAGACAGAGGTCAGGAGAGCGTGTGTGTGTTGCAGTGAACAGACTTGACTACATGCAATGTGAGTGCAGGTGCAGGGGAATTTATATGCCAAATGCATGCAAGAAAAATAAATTGTTTTATGGACAGTGGTCCAGTGGTTTGCGTAAGGTGAGGTGAATGGAAAAGACAACTATGTGTTAAAAATACAAAATAAAAGCCAAAATTATAGTCCTTAAAGGGAGGCAGCCCGAAAACTCGCATGAGTAGCGGTCGGGAAGTGTGATGCAAGTACAGGTCTGTAGACAATTGCATCGTCATGTCATGGCTTGTAAATCGAGGTGACTTATGGGAAATGGTGCCAAAATTGATTTATTAAACATGAGAAAATGGTCTCATAAGGAAATGTAAATTTGAGCCCGGAGGTGTGAGAGGTATCTTGAACCGGTTTCAAGTGACTTTGGATTAGCAGCTGATGGTGCTGCCCTTGACTTGTGCAAAAAAATGTTGAAAAACAAGAAAGGGAAAAAAACTATGTTATAAGGGACTCATAGTGGTTATCTTAGGCATAGACTCTCTTGAGGTGGAGCCCGTTGCGCGAATTCTTCAAGAGTCAGCCGTCTAGGTCAGTGAAGAGGTATGCCCCCTTCCCGAGATGAAGTTCATTGGCAAGGAGGGATGACAAAATCTAGTCTTTTATGGGAAGAACCGATTCCACACTATGGTTTAAATGGAATGGGGTAAAACCGAAGGTGGTCTTACAGATCTCTCCGTCATTGCATAAGTGGTTCTTGGGTAGATCAGGTAGATCTTCCACAGCCGACGAGATGGAATTGAAACTAGTGCTAGAGATCATGTAAATGGCACTGGTTGTAGTTTTGGTGGCCTTGCCCCCAGTCTCTTGTGGAGGAAGAGGGGCAGGCCTGGAGATGAGAGGAGTCTTTGATGGACCTAGAGGTAGATGCGACATAATATCAAATGGCTAGACATGAGTCAACACATCCTGGGGCCTCAGAGGTATGGTAGGTGGTTCAAGGTAACACACAGGATGTCCCAGTCTGAAATCCTATAGATTGCAGGCTTCCAAGATAGACTTACTGACGATCTCAGATGGTAGGAAAAGGAAAAGGAAAAGAACAAGGAAAAGGATCATGTTGATCAGGAATGAACCCCAATGTTTCCCTAGTAACTAAGGTTACAACTGTGGTTGGGGAAAAAATAGAAGAGACAGGTCTAATGGACCATCGGTGATGGTGGAGACAATAGGGTCGGTGGAACTGGACATCATGTAAATGGCATGTCTGAAGAAGGTGGTGGGGGGTGAAATTCTTTGATCAAGGTGATCTTAGACTCAAGGGAATGGTGACGAAGGTCAGCGAGAGCCATTCAAAAATCGGTAGGTCTTGGCAATGGTGGGACTAATGTCCATACAAGTTGCAAAGGGTGCAAGGATGGTTTGTCCTCAATGCCTTGTTCCTGATTACTAGCGCGGTTGGGAGTTCAACCATGGGGATGTTTTTGTTCATATCCATGGAATCCAGATACGCACGAATCACTAGGATTTGAGAGCAATTCTGAGTTGGATGGCCCTGTTGTTTGCAGACGGCACAAGGTGGGACTTGTCGTGGTTCTGTGGTGGCTTTGGTATTCTTGCCCCTGGGTCTTTTGGGTTGGGGCGGTGTAGGCGCGGGTGCAGTAATTGGATTATGTGGACTGGGTAGGGGGTGAGACTCAACCGCAATACGTTGCACTGGGGTTAAAACAACCTGGGGCATTTTCGATTGAGCTGGTGGATCTAGATACCACACCGAGATCCCCAACATAAAGTTGGGTAGGCTTAAGGTGGCCATGACCGACTTGCTCATGACACCAGGTGGGGGAAAGAGGAAGTGAATTGTATGGACTGGAGATGAGCCCACATAACTCCTAGCTGGTTGCATGTGGGGGTGAGGTTGTGGTTGGAGTTGCACGTAATGCTACTGCTATGGGTGATGTTGTGGCTATTGTTGGTGTTGCAGCTGTGGACGATGTTGTGGTTGTGGTTGGGGCTGCGGCTACGGTTGCTGTTTGGGTGCAGCGGTGCTTGATGAGACCATGCACAAGTCCGCAGTTTGCTTTTGTTTCAGTGGTGGTGACACCAACGGGAAAGGAGCCATCATGGTGGGATCGATAAACAACCTAGGGCCCACATTCAACGGTGGGGAGGCTGGTGTGTTTTCAACCACATTGTTGGTTGCATGGATGACGTTAGCATTTGTGGTCACCCCTTGCGGTTCAATGGTGGTGATGGTAGGGATAATGTTGGCAGGAACTGTTAACCCTTGCAAATCATGGTAGGTGAGCTGGTCAACTATCACAATCTTCCCTTCATGGGGGAACATCTTGAGGCAAAAGATAGTTGACGTGATGGCTCCCATGGCATACATGTAACTCCTCCCAAGGAGGAGGTTGTAGTCCAGTTGAGTGTTGACGACTTTGATGTCAATAAGGACTGTCTTCCTAGATAACGTGATGGGGACATGGGGGAGGATTCCTTGGGATTTAGTGGGGTGTCCATCATAAGCGCGTAGAGTCATGGAGGATGGTTGCAAAATTGGCGATCCAAGTTTCTGCCAAACCAAGGTAGACATGACTCATGTGGATGCTCCCTCATCCACTATGCATCGGTGCGCAACCAAGTTCTGCATGGACACCGGGATTTGGAAGGAAATAGTGGAGGGCATGCACGGCTCTCCATTCTCCATGTCAAATGTGATCAAATTAGAGTCAAAGGGGTCTACTGCCCCTAGAGTGGCTAGTAAGGATTTCCGCTATGTTGGGCATGTTTTAAGTACCTCAAGAGTGGACATGGTAGTTGGCGTTTGGGCCAAATCGTCCACAACGCTATAGCTGACTGCAGCTCTAGCTGTGGCATTATTGGCGATTCTACATATGCGGGGGCGTGGAAATGGGGGTAACTGAAGAAGCAGGTTGACTGTCTTAGATGTGGATGCTGCTGATGAGTCAACAGGTTCGGTGGTGGTACCGTACTGATTCCGTCGAGTTTGTAAATTGACCTCTTCAGTGGTCATGGCTAGTAGGTGGTGAACACCTATTTCAGCCATGGGAGGTGCCCCCGGAGCGTTGGGATTGGCTTGGGGAGGGGGAGAAGTTGCCACCAATCCTTGGACTGGAAGTGGGTTTTGAAGCACCATGGGGGGAGGTCCTTGAGGTGCTGGGTTGGGTTGTGCTTGGTTTGTAGCGTTGGCAACCTGTTGGGCTTTGTTCTGAATGGCCTACCTAGCTCGACCCATGAAGGGACACTCAAATGTGTAATTCCCATAAACATCACAGAGTGTACATGGTTGTTTTGTGTGCAACAGAGCATTGCGTCTTGGTGCATTTTGTCCTGGGGCGTTTTGGGCTGGCCGGTTAGTCACGGCATTATTGGGAGGGTTTGTTTTCTAATCGCCTCCCTGCGGTTGGTTATTGCCTTGGTTGCAGGGATGGTGTTTTCTAGCTTGCCCTTGTGGATTGTTGGGGGCAGGCTGGTTGGGACGGTTTTGTTGTCCGAACACTTATCCCAACGGAGCAGGTGGAGTGGGGGCGGAGGCTTGAACTTGTTGCACTGATGGTGCATAGTATATTTGTGAAGGTGGTGGTGCCACAGATGTGGGAATTTTCCCCACATACTGTTGTGTTGGCCAAGCTATGGCTTGAGCCTGCTACAGTGGCGCAGGTTGTGCATAAGAGGTTGTTGCTCTAGACTAGGACATCATTCTATCATAGTCCGGAGCTTGGTTTTGGTAAGCAACATTAGCAGTGTTTCTTGGTTGCAGTGCAACGATAGGTGGTGTCAGTCGAGGCTGTGGTTGTTGGGAGACTGAACCTATGATGTCGTCCGCAGCGTGGGATGCCCTCAGTGCATCGCGGTAGGAGGTACTCGGATGGGGAGTGTCTGGAATGACAGTGTACAAGTATCCAGACTGAGAGTAGATCAAGTCAAATTATTGGGCCTTCAGTATGGCCTCTTCTTAAGATTGGGGACGTTCAGATGTGACATCCTTTGTGATGGGTGGGAGCAAAGTCTTAAGGAACCAATCCAAGAAGATCCTGTCGTCTAGTTGGATTTTGCATAAGCTACAGCGTCGCTGCCACTCATGGATATGGTCAGTTATGTGAGTGGTGGTGCTTTGGCGACAGGATAATAGGATCTCCACCCCCTCATCATATCTAACAGGGAGTTGAAAATACTGTAGAAACATGAAGGCTAGGGATTTGAAGTCAGGGTACTTGGCTTGTGGCAGCTCAATGTACCATTTGGCTGTGGCACCTATAAGGGTGCATTGGAATAGTCTCAGCCTGATGGAGTCGTCTACGATGCTGTTGGATGAGCACCATCGATGGAAGGTCATTATGTGATTTTGGGGACATCCCCCGTCTTTGCCTTAAAACTTTGGGATGTCTGATGGCAGCTTAGTTGGGATGGGTGGCCAAAACGATTGGTGGCAGATGGGGTCATTCGTTAATCTAGCAAAGTCAGGAAAGTTCAAATGAGCCATGAAGGGCATATTTGACCCCAATTTGATGTGGGATGGGGCTGCAATGGGGGTGGGGTTTGTAGGTGCATAATGCATCTGCATGGCTGGGGGTTCTTATGGTGGCACCATTGTTGATGGGCCAATGCCCTCAAGTGCTGTGTGGGGGGTGGTATGGGTGGTAGGAGCATTGCCCCCATGTATGACAGTAAGGGCAATGTAGGTGGACGGTGCACTACCCCCCTGTGTGGTCGAAGGGGCAGTGTGTGTGGAGGGGCCACTGCTCCCGTGTGTTACCACTAAGCCAGCTTGGCTAGTCACTATGGGTGGTGGAAATTGGATAATAACAGTCTACATGACTATGCTTGGACCACTTGCTAAGTTGTGGGTGACAGGTTGTGATGTGGACATGGGTCCACTTGCTAAGGCTAGGCCGAAAAATGGATCCGGATTTGCACTAGCCATGGGGCTTGATGGTGCGGTGTGGAGGTCTGGTTCAGACTGATATGGGTCTGAATCAGAATCAGAGGCTATGCGGCCCTCTGACGGTGTGGGAGATCGCTGAGAGCGACTTCGACGGTGCCAATCAAGTGTTCCAAATGGTGGTGGTTCACCTCTTAGGCGTGAGGAAGATCGTGGAGGATCAATTGTGTTCTCTTTTGTGTATGAAACTGGTGGGTATGAGATTTGGACCCCGGTTTAATGGCTTCCTATTGGTTGAAGGTGGTCTCTCAGCCACCAAGACTACCAGAAGACAATGCTTGGCTTGTTCCTCATGGGTGCTTCTACTCAATCAAAAGGGGTCATTGCCCATTTCACTTGGAAATTCCTCTCAGCGGCCAGCTACTTTGGGGTTCCTGTGGTACTCCTCACATGATTTTCTGGGCAAATCCCAAGTACTTCCCCCAGTTGAAGTAGTCAGGGACTTATGTCCTCAAAGACTGCAGAATTGATTGAACTAACTGTAAATTTGGTAAATTTTAAGGCTTACTCAGCGTCATGAACTAAGTTGGGTTAATTATTTGGTATGGTGTGTTGGTTTGCTTATTTGTTTTGGTATTTGGTTGTTGCAATATGGTTTATGAATTCATGGTAGAGTTCATATCATGGTTTTGTATGCAAACATAAACAGAAATTTGTAAGCAAGTATAGTGATTAACCTTGGATTGCTGGCCTAACTAAATGTCTACCTCTCAGTGATATTCTTCTTCAAACTAAGAGAAGGTGTTGGGCTCTCAACATAATGGGACTAAGCTCATCTGTGGATCCTTAGGTCACCTCCCAGATGCTAGGCTGGTCAACAGGGAGGACGCTTAGTGCCGTGAGAAGCCCTCCTTCTCTAACCCCTCTACCTTCCAGGTCACCCAGTTTTAGTGGTTTGGGAAAAATACCATGGAGTGCCTAGATCTATACGAGCTTACCCTTTGTTGTATCCCAGAATACCCCGGAGGGTGATGACTAGGTAGAGAAGGAAGGGGGAAGCAATATGGTTATTTATAAGTTACTTTTAGTTAGACTATTTCATTTTATTAAGCCTTAATGATTGATTTAACATTTACACATTGTTCATGGATTGATTTGCAGAAAATAAAAACTAGAATTGAAAAAGACCTGCAATGGTGGACAGAGGCGGCTGGGCCGCACTAATAGTCCTCTGAAATTGAAAATTATTGTCAATTAAACTTAAATTCAACTTCTGTGTGATAGGCTGCACATTTCTGACCAAATCTAGCAAGGGGGCCACGATATTTTTCTAGAAATGAGCAAGTGGGTTGCACAGAATGCAAAAATAGCCCCAACCTAAGTTTCTGGGCTGAAGTCACACCTATTTGGGGATTAAGTGTGCCCTGGGTGCACATGTTTGATCATTAAGAGCGCCCCAGTCTCATCTTTGCCCCGATAATAGCCCCCTGCTCCAGAAAGGGGTTTTTGGTGAGGAGGCAGGGTCAGATCTGGATGACAATAACTGGTATTGGGGTCATTTTGACTTGGCTTAGCCTAGTATATGCTTCAGCACTAACTAAAATAGGAATTAAACAATATTTAAGACAGATCTAACATAAGATTTCTAAAAACTAGGGTAAAATTGAAAAAACTTGAAAACTTGAAATTTTTGGACCAGGGATCTCCCCAATATGGTCGCCAAAGTTGTAGTGAGGATTTCTCCTCACTACAGGAGCAAGAATGGCTCCCTTGTGCCTACAGGAAAAAAAAAATGGAAACAGGAAAAACAAAATGGAAACAGTATAAACAGAACAACAAATTAAACTAAGATAATCTAAACAAGAATAAGCGAATGGCGACAACTGTAAACTAGATCTAATAGCACAAGCAGAAAGAAGAAGTGGGGATGAAGCTTTGTGAACCCCTCTGCAAAAAATGGGTTAGGGTTCCGCCTGCTTAACCCTGTAAAACAAACCTAAGATACCATGGAGAAACCTGGAAACAATGTCAATAATAAAACCTACAACTAGAAAACAAGGTTAGAAAGCAAAATATAACCAGAAAAACATGTGAAGAAACATTATACCTCTAATGGGTGGAAATGGGCCAGAATGCCCTATCTCCTAGAAGCCTCTCTCTCTTGGTTGGGGGAGCAATGGCTCAAGTGGGAATGGATGTGGAGGAGAGGGAATGTGGGTGGTTTGAGAGGCAAAGGTCTCAAAGCATCCATGGGCAGCATAACAATAGGCAAGGGAGGAGTCTTTTGAGAGTGACCCCCCACCATCCTTTAATAGTTTTTCAATTGATTTTAGGGTTTTAGCCCCTTTTTTGGGCCTTTAGCCCCTTTTTCCCTAACTTTAGCCCGTTCTAGCCCCTTTTTGAGGGCTTTAGCTCATAGGGGGCTATTTTGGGCTCCTTTTTGGGGTTTTTAGCCCTTTTCTTCATCCTTGGGCTCTTTTGGAGGTGTGGGGGTCAAATGGAAGGTCTTATGGAGTGAAATGAGTGCTCTGAGATGGTGTCCTTGGGTGGTGTAGGCCATTGATAGCTATGTGGGGGATTTTTGGGTTAACATGCCTGATCTGATAGTAAGTCAGCCAACCAAGCATATGTCTTTCCTTAAAGTCATAGAAGCAAGTCTCAATACAATAAGTGAGGGCCTCCCTTGATTCCTTTGGTAGGAACAGTAAAGGTATAACCTTTTCGTATCTCAGTGGAATACTTAGAATAGAGTGATGTCTTCATTTCTCAATTCTATGCCTTGGTACGCATGTTGCTTATTTTCATGTTTGCCTTAGCAACAACCCCATCTTACTCAGAAAAACAACTAAGCCCAGTTATGACCTGAAATGGTACTTATGTTGCTACTGGAGCGGTATCGACGCTTTTGGTAAGGAAGGATACGCCTGATAGATAGGCCGGACATATTCTCAAATGGTACTTGTGTTGCTATTAGAGCGGTAGCGTCACTTTTGGTGAGGAAGGAAATGCTTGATAGACGTGCTAGATAGATTCTATTATTCATGCCAACCAGGATGCAAGTTTTAAAGTTCAGAACTATGTGAAATGATTCTAACATTGTTACCCCATCTACATCTATGAAATATTTTATAGCAACTGCATAAGCTAAGGGGAACACGCATGTTCTACGGCTTTGCCACTTTCTGTTTCAATTGAAGAAACTAAGAATTTAGTTCTGTTTATTTTATCCCTTCACCAATCTGAGGGAGTAGTTCAGATCACAGTTCACAACTCCAACTTCACTTAGATGGTGAGGAAACTGAGGATACAAAGGGTTCCATTGCCCATACAGAATCAAGAAGTCCCAGAGTTAATCTGCAGCAGTGGGGGTCTGCCAATTGAGATTTACTGACTTTTATATATATGACCATATTTCAATGGGCATCTATTCTTACTTAACTGGTTTATATATATATATATATATATATAACACATTAATATTGACTTTCATAGATATGACCATATTTCAATCAACATCTATTCTTACTTAAATGGTTT
>LPNX010628869.1:179887-201038 GCA_001517045.1 Pseudotsuga menziesii
AGTTGGTATTGAGTCTCAGGACTGGTATTTTGTTGATTGCTCCACCTAGTTCCAACCAAGCAGACCAGAACAGGCTCGGGGGTCCTGAGAAGTCACTGTTTGAGCTCTCTCCAGGAGTTGGTAGGGAGGAACGGCCTCCCATTGCTGTTGTCGTCCAACTTTAAAGACAGGTTTCATTATATTTTAATTCCTGTGTTATATTTTATCTCTATATATGATCAGTAAATGAATGATGTCATGTTATGCTGTGTTAAAACCTCTTAGTTATTCTAAGATTAAATCTATACTCTGATGAAAGATAAATCCTACCTGTGTTTTTCCCCATCTGGAGTAATCCAGATCGCACTCTAGCACAGGTAGTTTGTTTAAGTAAATGAAGTATGATAGGATTATAAATGAAATGAATATTTATGTTTTCAGAGTAGTGAAATGTTACTTTTTAATAGATAGATGCTTTCTAGAAAGATTATTAAATTATTAGCAGACATGTTATAAGAAATAGACTGTGTAAATAACATGTTATTACAAAATATTACTCATAGTACTGTTTGACATTAGTAGGTAAATTTTATCAATTGTTTTCTACTCAGTCTTTATTTGCATAGACTGTACTTTACTTGAAAATAAAAGAATTAGTCTTATCAACTGGAAGTTAATAGTTTATGATAGATATAAATATAGTACTGATAGTTTTTCCCTTTAGTAACAATTAATATTCTTGTATCTATTTGAACCAAATTCAAATAATATGATAAAGGTTACAGTAGTCTTAACTGAGCTTTAATTAGCTAAAAGATAGTAGTAACTTAAGGTCTTAGGTTAATACTATAAACTATATTATACTTTGTAGAACCGTGTAAATATAAAGAGTACTAATAAGTATGGAGGTTCTTTAACTTTGTATTCTAAATAATCCATAGATACAAATTAAATTAAACTAACGCAATTATTACAGACTGCTTTCAGTGAAAACCACTATATAAACAAGATTTAACATAAACTTAAGAATGTATGTTCTACTTAAATAATAGTACTATAAATTATAAATAATTCTAAGTACTGTAGTAACCTAGGTCATACTTAGGTTAATTTATTTTCAAATTATTGTCTAATAGGTGCATTTGCCTTTATAAAAGAAACATAGTCTATTAATAACATCATATATCTAATTAGTGGGATTCAAACCCTTAAAACTAATACATTACCATTACCGACATAATAATCATTTCTCGTGTAAACTGTGTAATAATCTTAGATAATTAAATAATCCATTCTTAGTCCTTTAAGGACAAATAGACTAAAATAGAGAAACAACATAATTATTAACTTAAGAGTAAAATAAACCAAACAAGGGTTTTACAAGTTAAACCCTAACCTGCGAATTTCATCAAATAGTCAAGATTTATATCACGGCTGTGAGTACAGCTTTCAAAATTTAACATACACAAACCTGATAAATACTCAAACAAAGTTTAACTTCATTAATTTTCAAAAAGGGTATAAACCCTAAATTTTATAGAGTACAGCTCAATGGCTAACAATCAAAAACAAGTTGCAGCAAAGCTATCTTTGCAAGTACACATCCAAAACTGACTGTGAAGCCAATCTTCGACCAAAAACACTACACTCACAAAGCGCATCCATGCTATCAAGGGTTTGATTTTAAAACATGTTTATAATAACCTGTAATAGCATAAAAACAACTCAATATAACTCGTGGCAAGACGAGAAAGGGTATTCAAACCCTCGGTGAGTCCAACGACCACCCCAACTGTCTTTAAGGAGAGAACCCATCCTTCAAACCACGGGGCTTACCAGGAATGGAGCCACGATCCACGACTGTTGCAAGGGTAGTATTCTTATCCCTATACGAGCTGCACTTCAACGAACACCTACAGCAAGTGTAAACCCTTGTCAACAAATCATCTTACATGTAAAAAGCTTGAAAGTATTTTCTTTATCAAAACTTGCTGTGTGCAAAAGAAAGGTTGTATAATATTTACCTATTATTGGGAGTTGGTGAACCATTTTGGGAGCACTGTCACCTACAAATGAGTGAGAAATCTGTCAACTCTTAAAAATCTCACATAGTAGCAAGCTATGAAGAGCCGAGAAGGAAACTAAATATTCACCAAACTACATAGAATTTGGGGAGAAGGTTTCATAGGTAGAGAAGTGCAAACAACAAGAAGAACAACCCCACATTTGACAGAGAAAGAACTAGCAATCAAAACCACTCAATGGAGGACGAAGGTAGCATAGAGTTAAGGCATAATGCGATGGTAACCAAGAGAATGGAGATGACCATTGAAGATGAGCCCAAGCAACCCTGGATCCGCGTAAAATGCGGGACAACAATGCTTTAGGTTAAGTTTCCCGAGTGTTTTATACTCTCTACACATGGACATAATTCCTCCACGTAGCCTTTAATTTATTCCACAACGAGGGTTGTGATCCATAGTTCGTGCATGGAGAAATATATTATTTGTTTGATTTTGCAGCGCAGGGTAAAACTTTAACGACAACCAATAATTTGGAGCAAACCTCTAATCATTTGCATTATGTATCATATGCACCTAATCACCAAATTATTATCGCGAAAGAGTGTACATTTACCAAGCATGGTGTCATGTATAACTTTAAACATAAACCCGACGTGGAATAAGCCAAAACACTTGCCATAATAACATATATTGTTTTATATTAAACATTACCATATGGAGTTAAGCGATGGTATAACTATTTTTCTAACTTGTTTTTAATAAGTTATATAGCTTATGATATATGTCATGTTTTTAGATTAGGACATAGTTGAGTCTTAGTATAGTTTTTCTAGAGTGCATATTAACTATTACAAGACCGTGGCGACTCTAGTAACAAAACTTTAAGACCCTTGAGTTGTTCCTTGCAAACTTGAACTCGATGAAGGTTGGGATTTGAGTGCTTGGTAAGTTACCCATTGATATACCACTCATTTTTATAGCTTGAGTATAGTAAACCCTTTTTACTTTAAGAATATTCTAAGTCTAACATTTATAGATAGTATCTTCTAATAATAATGCCAAGAAGTTAAGGCTAGAATTGAATACGTGACAATAACAAAATTTTGTAGATGGATGGCTCATCAAATAAGTCAATTATGCATAACTAAGAATTATAAATGAATTGATAACTCCCATAGCATCGAAACTATGAAGTAGTACATTTTTCTTAAAAGATAAAAGTATTATCACAAAAGTATGTCGTATAGTTTATGCGACATTACTTTGTTAATACTTGGGAGTATTTCCAACTTGGCTTTATGTCTAGTGGATAGTAAGATAATTACAGAGATAAAACTAATGATAGGATTAAGGATGGTCCTTTTACATTTTCAAAAGTTAATAGAACTCAGACTTATACTTGGGAACAAAGTATGGGTAGCCTTAAGATCTTGTAGAAGAGTATAATGGTCATAGTTTCTACATTCAAAAGTTCTTACTGTTTATAAGAAAATAGGTTATGATTACCTTATAGAATTAAGTTAAGGGCCAATGATTATACAAGAAAGACAAGATAATATTTCAAAATATTGTCAAGTAAAACAACGTTTATGAGTATTACTAACCACTTAGACTAAAGAAGAAATACAGATATTTGAGATTCTAGTGGTAAAGTCGCAAATATGTTATACTGTCATTATGCTTTTTACAAGCTTGTTTATTTGAACAACTGATGAAAATCAAATGATTTTACCTTACAGGAGTTGTCTAGTGTTTAGCAGCTTATTGTACTAAGCTTTTTAATTTGCAAACAAAATGCTGCTGACACTAATAAATCTTTTAAAATATATACTCGATCGATCATACCTGTAAAAACCTGTAAGAAACAATATTCATCTTTGTTAGCACGAATGCTAAGTAATCCCCGGATCTAAAAGCAGATTCCACCTACTGACATAAAAGAGCTAATCAGTAAACTGAAGCAAATAACACACATTTTTTTCATTATCTTGCTACGAAAAATAAACTGTTAAGAAACCACTTACTTAATTGATCCTTAGGCTAACTGTTAGCTGTTAGTAGAACCGCAGGTTATAACAATTATTATTAACTCAAAAATTTTAAATTTTTGTGAAAAAATGGGGTTGTGACATGTGGTATCAGAGCACAAGGTTCAAACACTAGGCCTTGATGTAGCGTGACTAGCTTTCATAAAATAGTAAATTAAATTATTATGCTAACGTATTGTAATTTTTTTTTAATCTTATTCAACAGAGAATTGTCTTTTTCTGAAATTTAACAGGTAGGTATGGAAAGGCTAGGAGAGTATGCATAGGAGGAGTCTCCAGCTATAGAAACAAGAAATTTACCCAGAGATCCTATACCAGGGGATGTAACTACAAATTCCTCAGAGCTGTTACAGATTGTAAAAGATTTGAAAACTGAAATGGAGTCTGTAAAGAAAGAGAATGAAAGGATTCTGAGAGCTCAAGAAGAGCTGAATCAGATCCTAATGGAAAAGTTTCAAACCGAAGGAAGGGGTAGAAGGTCAGAATCTAAAGATGCTAGTCATCCAAGAAAATCTAAAAAGATGAAGCATACAAAGACTGAAAGTAGTTCATCGTCAGAAGTGTTTGGTGAACGACAAAGTTATCATACTACTAGTGATAGTAGTGATGACGATCTGTACGTCAAGAAGAGGAAATATAAAGCTTATGAGGAAATATCAGGGGAATTCAAAAAGATAAAACCAACAACCTTTAATGGAGAGACTGAGAAGGGGGAGGAAGCTGAGTCCTGGTTGTTCGGGATGAAGAATTACTTCCAGATATATAATTATTCTAAGCAGTTAAAGGCTAGGATGGCTATATATAACCTCTCAGGAAAGGATGAAATTTGGTGGCAGGAATTGAAGAGATTTAAGGGTATAAAAAAAAAGGAATTTAACTAGAGTACCTTTAAGCGGTATTTAAAAATAAATTTCTATCTGAGCAATATTATGAGGAAAGGGCTAAGGAGTTTTATGAACTAAAGTTAGGTTCAATGACAATGAATGATCTGAATAGTAAATTCTTAAGTCTACTTAGGTATGTACCCTACCTAGTGGATGAGAAACCAAAAGTACAGTGATTCCTTAGCTGTTTACCATATCATATTAAATATAGAATTGAATATGATAACCCAAAGACCCTGGAGGAAGCTATGAGGAAGGCTAATTTTTGCTTTGAGCAGAACCGAAAGAAAGAAATCTTGGCCAACTGGAAGGCTAAGAAAAATAACAATCAGTCCGCATTCAAGAAGAAGGATTTTGTTCCTAACAGGAATTTTAAGAACAATAAGGCCAAAAACTATTCTAACAACAAGAATTTCCAAAGAAATAGGAATAGTACACCCAACAATCAAAACAATTTTAAAGGTAAGGCAACTGCAAATAATCCTGAAAATTTTACCAAGAATTTTGAGCGTAAAGAGCCTATCAAGTGCTGGGAATGTAATGGCCCGCACTATGCTTCAGTCTGTCCAAAATGGAAGAAGACTATTAGCAGCATTCATATCATACACGAGGAGATGACTATTGGGGAATTAGCGAGGAGCAAGCCCAGAATTAACACAGCCTTGGAGAACCGACAAGCTGAATATCAAACTTCCATGGTGGAAGTAGAAGGTATGATTAATCAGATTCCTGTAAACATTTTAATTGATCCAGGAGCTAGTCTCAGTTATATTGCACCTCAGATAGTGGAAAAATGTAAGTTATATGTCGATAAGTTTGAGAATTCATGGTTAGTTCGGTTAGCCACTGGGGCTAAAATAAAAGTAACTTGCTTTGTGAAAGAATGTGCTTTACTTATGGACAAACTTGAAACTATTGTTAAAATTAATGTTTTGCCACTTGGCTCATATGATTTGCTGATTGGTATGGACTGGTTAGAACAACATAGAGTAATTTTAAACTATTACGATAAAACTTTCACATGCTTAAACAGTGATGAACAACCAATAATTGTTAAGTGTATTCCTAGAAAAACTATGGTAAGGCATATTTCTGCTTTACAACTTAAAAGAGCTGTTAGAAAAGGATGTAAAGCTTACGCTGTAACAATTACCGTTGAACAAAGTAAAATCAAAATAGATAAGTTAAAAATAGAAGATATCCCTGTTTTAAAAGAATATGTTGATGTATTCCCAGAAGAAATTCTGGGATTAACTCCAAAAAGGGAATTGGATTTCACCATTGAGTTGGTACTGGGTGCATTACCCAGCTCAAAGGCCCCTTACCGAATGAACATATTGGAGCTTAATGAGTTAAAATCACAATTAAAAGAGTTAATAGATAAAAAAATACATTCGGCCAAGTGTGTCTCCCTGGGGGCACCTGTCATCTTTGTTAAAAAGAAAGACGGAACTATGCGATTATGCATAGAATACCGTCAGCTAAACAAGATGACTATTAAAAATCGATATCCATTGCCCCGTATAGATGATTTATTTGATCAACTACGTGGAGCCCCGGTGTTTTAAAAGATAGATTTAAGGTCAGGATATCATCAAGTGAGGATTAAAGATGAAGACATATTCAAGACAACTTTTAGAACGAGATACGAACACTACGAATTTGTCGTAATTCCATTCGAGCTTACTAATGCCCTAGCTGTCTTTATGTGTTTAATGAACAATATAATGCATAAGTATTTAGATAAGTTCGTGGTCTTGTTCATCGACGACATCTTAATTTATTCAAAAACTGAAGAAGAACATAAAGAACACCTAAAAATTGTTTTGCAAGAGTTGCCAGAACATCAACTCTTTGCAAAATTTAGTAAGTGTGACTTCTTTAAGGATAAGATTCAGTATTTAGGTCACATAGTGACCAAGGAAGGAATTTCCGTAGATCCTGAAAAGATAAGGGGAATCGAAGATTGGTCGGTTCCTAAATATGTGACGGATGCTATATCTTTCATGGGCATTACTGGTTACTACTGGAGGTTCATTGAAGGCTTCTCAAGGATAGCCAATCCGATAACTTCCTTATAGAAGAAAGGAAAGAAGTTTGACTGGAACCAGAAATGCGAAGAAAGCTTTAAGAAGTTGAAAAATTTATCAACCAGTGCACCTATTTTAAGAATAACATATCCTAATAAAGAGTTTGTAGTATGCACCGATGCTTGTAATGAAGGATTAGGTGATGTTTTGACTCAAGAAGGGCATGTTATTGCCTATGAGTCTAGAAAGTTAAAAATTCACGAAAATAATTATGCAACATATGATTTGGAACTAGCAGTTGTGATACACGCCTTAAAAATGTGGCGACACCACCTAATCAGTAGAAAATTTGTTTTAATGACTAATAATAAAGGACTGAAATATATTTTAGATCATCCGAATTTAAATGCTAGACAAGCTAGGTGGTTAGCTTTCTTAAGCGAGTATGATTTTGAAATCCAGCATATAAAAGGTAAAGAAAATAAAGTCGCTGATGCATTAAGTAGGAGTGCAAGGCTGAATTTTGCAACAGCAATTAACACTTACATTTCAGACTTAGATGAACAGCTTAAAGAAGGGGTAAAACGAGATGAAATTTATCAGAAATTGCAAGCTAAGGCTAAGGAAAACCCCAAAGAAAACTTAATAAAAGGTTACCGTTTAAATGAAAAAGGGTTTTTACTGTTTAAAGATAAATTCTATGTACCTAACATACCTAAAGCTAAGCTGTTAATTCTAGATGAAATCCATAAAACACCATATTCAGGACATCTAGGTTATCAAAAAACTATAACCATGCTAAGAAAAGAGTATTTTTGGCCAAATATGAAAACTGAAGTAGCTGAATATATTGCAAGATGTTTAGAATGTCAACAGGTAAAAACCGAACACCAACACCCAGTTGGTTTGCTACAGCCTTTACCTATTCCAAACTGGAAATGGGAAGTGATTAGTCTAGACTTTATTACTAGACTGCCTAGAGATCAGAATTAGAACGAATCTATTATGGTAGTGGTTGATAAGTTAATTAAGGCTGCTCATTTTATACCTGTTAAAACTACTTACAAGGCTACCAATATAGCTGATATTTTTCTAAAGTAGATCTTTCGATTACATGGGATACCAAAAATCATAATCTCAGAAAGAGATCCTAAGTTCACAGGGAAATTTTGGAAGTCCTTGTTTAAAGGATTAAATACAACATTGAATTTCAGTAATTATTTCCATCCTCAAATAGATGGACAAACTGAAAGGGTAAACCAGGTACAAGAAGATTTATTGAGAATGTATGTGAAAGATCAGCCAGGTAAGTGGGAAGACTATTTACATCTAGTAGAATTTGTGTATAATAACAATTATCAGGCATCAGCTAGATTCAGTCCATTTGAAATTTTTTATCGACGAAAATGTAATACTCCTATCTCTTTGAGTAATCCAATAGATAGATTGGTATTGGGTCCAAAATTGTTGAAATAAATGGAGGAAATTGTGAAACAAGTGCATGGAAATTTAAAAGTGGGACAGGATTGGCAGAAGAGTCAAGCAGACTTGAAAAGAAATCCAAAGGAGTTCCATGCAGGTGAACATGTGTTCATCAAGGTAAGGCCCAAGAAAAGCTCTCTAAGACTGGGAAGTTGTGCAAAATTGGCACCTATTTACTGTAGTCCATTTGAAATATTGTCTACGATTGGTCAAGTAGCCTATCAATTAGCATTACCACCTAACTTGAGAGTACATAATGTTTTTCACATTTCCATTTAAAGAAATATGTTCATGATGCTACCCATGTGGTTGATTGGAATGTTGTACAGGTGGAACAAGAAGGAGAATTCCTGGTGGAACCGGACTGTATCCTCGGGAGGAGGGAAATTACACTTCGAAACTGCACCATTGGACAGGTGAAGGTGCAATGGAAGTTCTTTAGTCCTGAAGAAGCCACCTGGAAATTGGAACGTAAGATGCGAGATGTATATCCAATTCTGTTCCAGGGGACTTCAGAGGATGAGGAATAAATAACATCAAGGACAATGTTATATTTTAAGGGGGTTTGTATGTCACATGCCCCAATTTTGTAAAATAATGTTGTCTTCTTTTGATATTATTCCCAAACATTATGTTAAATTTAATGCTAAGTGGAAATTGATGACTCAGCAGAGTCAAGGATGTGAAATGTAATTATGAATATTTAATTTTTAATAAATAAGAGTGGAGACAACATCTTGGGAGAGCTGTTAAAAAGAGTGTTACTGGTCAAGTGATGGAAGGAACTAGGTGGAGAGCAAAAATACAAGTGGCAGCATCCTCAAACACTTCCTATGTTGTAGGTGGCAACTTCCATACATTTGGGGTCATGATCCCCCAAGAAAATGGGATCAGAGCAGGTTGCTCAATTAATGACAACTAACCCAAAAATACCTAGGAAATCTTATTAAAAGTGCCCAATGTAGAGAGCTGAGGATGCTCATTCTAGGAGAAGAATCATTCAGGTGAATGCACTTCAAGGAATTTATTGGGAAAGGGAAATTGAAGAAAGGTGTTTGAGGGGTAAACTGTAGGAAGTTGATCTAGTACAGCTTTGCAACTGAAATATCTTACTGCAGTATGCAGAGTTGGTATTGAGTCTTAGGACTGGTACTTTGGTGATTGCTCTACCTAGTTCTAGCCAAGCAGACCGGAATAGGCTCGGGGGTCCTGAGAATTCGTTGATTGAGTGCTCTCCAAGAGTTGGTAGGGAGGAACGTCCTCCCATTGCTGTTGTCGTCCAGCTTTAAAGACAGGTTTCATTATCTTTTAATTCATGTGTTATAGTTTATCTCTATATATGATCAGTAAATGAATGATGTCATGTTATGCTGTGTTAAAACCTTTTAGTTATTCTAAGATTAAATTTGTATTGTGATGAAAGATAAATCCTACCTGTGTTTTTCCCCATCTGGAGTAATCCAGATCGTACTCTAGCACAGGTAGTTTGTTTAAGTAAATGAAGTATGATAGGATTATAAATGAAATGAATATTTATATTTTTCAGAGTAGTGAAATGTTACTTTTTAATAGATAGATGCTTTCTATAAAGATTATTAAATTGTTAGCAGACATGTTATCAGAAATAGACTGTGTAAATAGCATGTTATTACAGAATATTACTCATAGTACTATTTGACATTAGTAGGAAAATTTTATCAATTGTTTTCTACACAGTCTTTATTTACATAGACTCTACTTTACTTGAAAATAAAAGAATTAGTCTTATCAACTGGAAGTTAATAGTTTATGATAGATATAATTGTAGTACTGATAGTTTTTCCCTTTAGTAACAATTAATCTTCTTATATCTATTTGAACTGAAGTCAAATAATATGATAAAGGTTGCAGTAGTATTAACTGAGCTTTAATTAGCTAAAAGACAGTAGTAACTTAAGGTCTTAGGTTAATACTATAAACTATATTTTACTTTGTAGAACCATGTAAATATAAAGAGTACTGATAAGTATGGAGGTTCTTTAACTTTGTATTATAAATAATCCACAGATACAAATTAAATTAAACTAACGCAATTATTACAGACTGCTTTCAGTGATAACCACTATATAAACAAGATTTAACATAAACTTAAGAATGTATGTTCTACTTAAATAATAGTACTATAAATTATAAATAATTCTAAGTATTGTAGTAACCTAGGTCATACTTAGGTTAATTTATTTTCAAATTATTGTCTAACGGGTGCATTTGCCTTTATAAAAGAACCAGAGTCTATTAATAATAGAATATATCTAATTACTGGGATTCAAACCCTTAAACTAATACATTACCATTACCAACATAATAATCATTTCTTGTGTAAACTGTGTAATCATCTTAGATAATTAAATAATCCATTCTTAGTCCTTTAAGGACAAATAGTCTAAAATAGAGAAATAACATAATTATTAACTTAAGAGTAAAATAAACCAAACAAGGGTTTTACAAGTTAAACCCTAACCTGTGAATTTCATCAAATACTCAAGATTTATATCATGGCTGTGAGTACAGCTTTCAAAATTTAACATATAAAAACCTGATAAATACTCAAACAGAGTTTAACTTCATTAATTTTAAAAAAGGGTATAAACCCTAAATTTTACAAAGTACAGCTCAACGGCTAACAATCAAAAACAAGTTGCAACGAAGCTATCTTCGCAAGTACACATCCAAAACTGACTGTGAAGCCAAGATTCGACCAAAAACACTACACTCACAAAGCGCATCCACCCTATCAAGGGTTTGATTTTAAAACATGTTTATAATAACCTATAACAGGATAAAAACAACGCAATATAACTCGTGGCAAGACGAGAAAGGGTATTCAAACCCTAGGTGAGTCCAATGACCAGCCCAACTGCATTTAAGGAGAGAACCCATCCTTCAAACCATGGGGCTTACCCGAAATGGATCCATGAGCCATGACTATTGCAAGGGTATTCTTCTTATCCCTGTATGAGCCGCACTTCATCGAGCACCTGCAGCAAGTGTAAACCCTTGTCAGCAAATCATCTTACATGTAAAAACCCTGAAAGTATTTTATTTATCAAAACTTACTGTGTACAAAAGAAAGGTTGTATAATATTTACCTGTTAATGGGATTCGGTCAACCATTTTGCGAGCACTGTCACCTACAAATGGTACAGTGAGAAATCTATCAACTCTTAAAAATCTCACACAGTAGCAAGCTACAAAGATCCGAGAAGGAAACTAAAGATTCACCAAACTACACAGACTTTGGGGAGAAGGTTTCATAGGAAGAGAAATGCAAACAACAAGAAGAACAACCCCATGTTTGACAGAGAAAGAACTAGCAATCAAAACCACTCAATGGAGGACGAAGGAAGCACAAATTCAAGGCATAATGCGATGGTAACCAGGAGAACGGTGGCAGCCATGGAAGATGAGCCCAAGCAACCCTGTAGCAGTGTAAACTGCGGGACAACAATGCTTTAGGTTAAGTTTCCCGAGTGTTTTATACTCTCTACACATGGACAGGATTCCTCCATGTAGCCTTAAATTTATTCAACAATGAGGGTCATGATCCATAGTTCCTGCATGGAGAAATATATTATTTGTTTGATTTTGCAGCGCGGGGTCAAAATTTAACGACAGCCAATAATTTGGAGCTAACCTCTAATCATTTGCATTATGTATCATATGCACCTAATCACCAAATTATTATCGAGGAAGAGTGTACGTTTACCAAGCATGGTGTCATGTATAACTTTAAACATAAACCCGACATGGAATAAGCCAAAACCCTTGCCATAATAACATATATTGTTTTATATTAAACATTACCATATCGAGTTAAGCGATGGTATAACTATTTTTCTAACTTGTTTTTAATAAGTTAGATAGCTTATGATATATGTCATGTTTTTAGATTAGGACATAGTTGAGTCTTAGTATAGTTTTTCTAGAGTGCATATTAACTATTACAAGACGGTGGTGACTCTAGTAACAAAGCTTTAAGACCCTTGAGTTGTTCCTTGCAAACTTGAACTCGATGAAGGTTGGGATTTGAGTGCTTGGTAAGTTACTCATTGATATACCACTCATTTTTATAGCTTGATAATAGTAAACCATTTTTAGTTTAAGAATATTCTAAGTCTAACATTTATAGATAGTATTTTATAATAATAATGCCAAGAAGTTAAGGCTAGAATTGAATACATGACAATAACAAACTTTTGTAGATGGATGGCTCATCAAACAAGCCAATTATGCATAACTAAGAATTATAAATGAACTGATAACTCACATAGCATTGAAACTATGAAGTAGTACATTTTTCTTAAAAGATAAAAGTATTATCACAAAAGTATGTCGTATAGTTTATGCGACATTACTTTGTTAATACTTGGGAGTATTTCCAACTTGGCTTTATGTCTAGTGGACAGTAAGATAATTACAGAGATAAAACTAATGATAGGATTAAGGATGATCCTTTTACATTTTCAAAAGTAAATAGAACTCAGAGTTATACTTGGGAACAAAGTATGGGTAACCTTAAGCTCTTGTAGAAGAGTATAATGGTCATAGTTTCTACATTCAAAAGTTCTTACTGTTTATAAGAAAATAGGTTATGAGTACCCTATAGAATTAAGTTAAGAGCCAATGATTATACAAGAAAGACAAGATAATATTGCAAAATATTGTCAAGTAAAACAATGTTTATGAGTATTGCTAACCACTTAGACTAAAGAAGAAATACACATATATGAGATTCTAGTGGTAAAGTCGCAAATATGTTGTATTGTCATTATACTTTTTCCAAGCTTGTTTATTTGAACAACTGATGAAAATCAAATGATTTTACCTTACAGGAGCTGTCTAGTATTTAGCAGCTTATTGTACTAAGCTTTTTATTTTGTAGACAAAATACTGCTGACACTAATAAATCTTTTAAAATATATACTCGATCGATCATACCTATAAAAACTTGTAAGAAACAGTATTCATCTGCGTTAGCATGAATGATAAGTAAGTGTAGAAGGAGCAAGTCGACATAAGTTGACTTGAATGAAGACTGATTTAGTCAGCCGACTAAGTTGATGGACCGAATAAGTCGGTAGGCCGACTAAACTAGTTAATTAAGTTGGCTAACTAACAGTCGTGTCGGTTCACCAAACCGATAGGTAGTTATTGTGTAACTATTTCTAAGTTGTATATATTAGGCTGTTGAGCCACACAAGAACTCAGTTCAGTTCTATGCATTGTATGAACTCATTGTAATAAGATATACTGTTCTATCCTATCTGTCTTGTCTCTTGTCTCTGTTTACATTTATGTATGTTTTAGTTTGTATTATTGGTAACCTTATGTGATCTGTGAGATTACAACATTGGTTCTGTTGCCGGTAGTACATGTCTAGAATATATGCTCACATATGATACCAGAGCAGGAGATCAAGGACTGGTGGGAGCGTAAGATTGCCAATTATTTACAAAATTACGCACGTAGGAACAGACTATCAGTCACAGAAGCCAAAGATAGATTTTTCACTGAGACACACGAGAAGTTTGTCGAATCCATGCCACAATTATTGAAACAACTTCTGGATGAAATAGACCGACAAAACTAAAGAAGAACAGTTGCTAGAGAAGCTTATTCGAGGGGGTAGAACTAATCTGTCAGAGTGGTGTGAGAAGATTTCCGATGACTTCTGTGAGGAGCAAGCAATCAAAAACAGAACCTCAGTGGAAACTGTAAAAGCCAAATTCTACATAGATTTCACTGACCAATTTCTGTGCTCCTTACTGACCCTACTGTTCAAGTTCTTAATAGAGAAAGGAGTAGGCCATATCGTCAAACCTCGACCACCGTTGTGCGAACCGCCATCAAACACTAACAGGGCGGAGAAGCAAAAGAAGTGGGAGAAATTCATCGCTGAAAGGGAGTGGGAATACTTCCTGAGCAAATAGATAGAACTATCCGAGCTTTCTAAAAAGCGTCGGGTAGGCCATGGGGGGGTAGCTGGTCGTGTGTCGGAGAGGGAGCATAGTGGATACCAATCAACCAAGCCAGTAATGAACAGTCGACCGAAGAGGACCCAAAGGAATAGTATTGTATGAAAGTATGTCGGACATTAAGAGAATCGAGAGGGATGAACGACAGCAGAGAAGGGAAGCTAGATGAAAACGAGCCAAAGAGCTACGAAGAGAACAAAACCCTAGGGAGACCGACTGAGATGAGAATCCGCCAGAGTCGGGTCATGACCGATAAGAAGAAGGCGTAGACGAAGAGACGGCCCCTAAGGATGAGGAAGTATGGATAGAGCAGCAAGAAGCTCTCCAAATAACGGTTCCCGATGAAGTAACCCTGTCCCCAGCCAATCCACATACCGTAATACAGACTATTATTTAAGACGACCTCTGACTGAGAGCTGGTGACATCACAATCTGGAGTCGACTAGGTGATGAACCGTACCCAGGATGACACCTTTTCATACGTCGACCAATCGAAGGGAACTGGGTGACCTTTCAAACGACACCTTCCTTTTCGAGTATCCACTTGCTCCTACCGACACATGAAGGATCACCCCCCCTGCCACATACAACTTTAGAAGACATCCAAGAGTCGGACCTGAGCACGCAAAGTGACAGTGGGACATCGAGAAGAAAAATTATCAACAATCCACTGTACGGCGAGAAAGAATCGACCACCGACGAAAGCATCAGTTCCGTCGACCAAAACCCCATATTCACCCCCACAGGTTCGACTGTATCAACAACCCCACCTGTTTCACCACCATCCACACCTCCCACCCCACCAACTTCTGAGAGTAGTGATAGTGATTCAAGCATGGGTCACGGCACTGCTCACATTCCTCTCTACGAGGGGGATGAAGACCCCAGATGACATTGGTTCGTCTGTGAGTCGACCTGGGAAGAAAACCAGGTCATGGATGAAGAACGACAGATGGCCCAGTTTGTAGGGGCCCTACGCAAACAAGCCTTGACATGGTTCATGAAATTCACAGAAAGGACCCCCAAGGCGACCAAAACTGAGATAAAGGCATAATTCTTGTCCTTTTTCAAAACCCCAGACGCTAAGCACCTTGCAGCCAAAAAACTGAAAATAACCCAATAGAAGCCAGGAGAAACAGTCCGCAACTATGACAAATGCTGGAAGGATCTATTGAGCCAACTCGATTATGTTATTGATGAACAATTACTAATTCAATGGTTCCTTGCAGGTCTATCACAGAAAGTTCACCGACATATCAGTCTGGAAACTTTCAAGACATATGAAGACCCGCTGACAAAAGATCTGCAGGTCGAGATGGACAAAGATATCCCTGCATATCCAACAGACCACCACCTGGAGGAACAGCTAGAAAATGTCCAGAAGTCTTTAAAAGAGTTGACCCTGAAGAATCAAGAGATCTGGTGTACAAACTGTTCGATGGCTGGTCATTCAAAAGATACTTGTCGACAACAGTTCAACCGACAAGATGTCCGTTTTGTGCAGACTAAAGCGTTTTGTGACATCTGCCAGGAACGTGGAGACCATTCTACAGCTGACTGTCCATACAACATGAAGAATGGAAAGGCCTCCTGGTGTGCCATCTGCGAGACAAAAAGCCACAACATGGCCGACTGTTAACTGAACTTGAAAAATAGACAGAACTACCAGGCCGTCTACCAAACAAACGCAGTAGGACAAACTAATGAGCAGAGCACTTCAAACAATCAGAACGGGCAACAAGCTAACGTCCGACGATATGAACATCGGTATGATAATCGACGAAAAGGGTTTGGAGGAAGAGGTTGATTCGTTGGGAATCGAGACATACGAACTCGTCGACCTAGCCAGTGCTTCATTTGCTATAAAGAGGGGCACAGATGCGCAGACTGTCCGTACAAGGACAGAACTGACCTGAAATTTTGTACGCATTGTGGAGTAGGCGATCACTCCTTGGAGGATTGTCCTACTATGTTGGAAAAAATTAATATGAAAAAGAATGTTAATGTCTTGTCTTGTGTACAAAAGCATGATGTAGTACATACTAAAAATATGCATATTGTCACTCGTCAAGGCACAAAAACAGGGCCTGATAACCCACAAGTTACCAGGATAAAAGACACCAATGATTATCCAAACCCTATAACACAAAAACACACATATCAAGAGGCATCTCAAATCTTTCACAACATTGCATAGCAAGAAGACATTATTAATAGTCGACTCAACACGACACAGCAGTTAACCCATCTCATTCAAACAGATGAGTCGGTAGCCCATTTCATTGATTTATTGCATCAAATCAAAAGTACTATCCCTGAAAAACAAACTAAGAACATTTGAAACCTAAATAAAAAAGAAAAAAATGATGTCGACCCTCTAGTCGACTTGGAAATCGAAGGTTTTCATGTCCGACAAGTGGTGCTTGATTTTGGGTCTCACGTAAATATTATGACCCGGGACACATGGGAAAAGATGGGAAGACCTCGACTCTATGAGTCAGGCATTTATCTAAAACTAGCCGACCAAGGTCTCATTGAACCTATTGGGGTTTCGAAAAATGTAGACACGACCATCAAGGGAATATCAACTAAGGTTGATTTCGAAATTATTGACCCAAAGGAAGGATCTAGCTCCTTCCCATCCCTTGTAGGTCGACCTTGGGGTCGAAAGATGAAAGCCTCTATATCTTTAGACAAAGAACGAATTAAGCTCAAAGGAAATGGCCAAAAGGTCATCGTACCTATTAATCCATCCCAAGGACAACCTTGGATCGAATCGATTGACGAGGAAGTCGATGTCTGACAACTTTATCAGATCCAGAACAATACCGACTATACTGAACCAAATGCCCAAGGGGAGCTTTACTTAGGTAACCCAGACTCAGTTGGCTATAATTCAGACACTGAACTCTATGACTGGGAGATAGAAAACTACGAAACACAAGCAAGAGGGTGCTGGACTATTCAAATAGTACAGAAAAAACCCACCTGACAGTGCTTCATCGTATCAATTATACCTAAAATTTTTGAAAAGAAACTCAGGGAACACCCTACCTTACAACCCACAAACTTAAACAATACTCAACTACCCCGGTATAAGGAGAGGGAATCCCTAGTCATGCATGTCGAACAAGTCTCTAAAAATATTGGAGAACATGGTCGACTGCAAAGCTTAGTGGAAACATTTACAGGTCAAGCAGCTAGATGGTGGGATACCCATCAATCAAAACTACAGACCTGGACAACTACTTCAACCTTCTTTGTCGAATGGTTTGGAGGGAATAAGCTAACACAGGAAGCCCAAATCCCTATCTTCACTCAAGGCCAGAACCCAGAAGACCACATTAGGACTTGTGAAAAGGAGTGGCGAAGACTTGGTTACAAAGACGAGAGAGCCTGGCCCCATTTATTTCCTTCAACCTTAGATGACTTACCTAACAAATGGTATAAAATGGAGGAAGCTACGGGAGAAACCTTCTTTTGGCAGGAATTGAGAGAAAACTTTATCAAAGACTTCCAGTTTACACCTCAAAACGAAAAATTGGCTAAGACAGCACAACAAATCAAATAATTCCTCCAACCAACTGTCAATCAAACCTACCAGACCCATCGACAAACTACATCCAGACCACAGTCGACCCGCTTGCACTTAGAAAATGAACACACCACAGGCAAGAGCTTCAGATGGAACCCTGACCACAGTGAAACTAACAAACCTATCTATTCCATCTTGAAAGTCGATACCATAGACAAACCTGACATTGACAGAATGACTGTAGCCGACTTTCCTGCTACATTCTCACAGTTCAAAGAGGGAAGTCGACCAATTAATGAAGCTAAAGCACCAGAGTGGCTGGATGCAAAAGTGAAAACCAAGGAGGTCGACATTTCAAATGACGACCGTCCAAAGTTAGCTAAGATTGGAGACTATTGGAATGAACACCAAACCACTGAAATCATAAACTTACTTAGAGAATTTCAAGATGTCTTTGCAAGGGACTACAAAGACTTAAAAGGCCTAGTACAGGAAATGGGAGAGATGAAAATAGATACAAAACCTGATGTCCGGCCTGTTAAGAAACGACCTTATAAATTAGCTCATAAGTATAAGGAGATAGTTAAGAAGGAAATAGACAACATGTTAGAAGCAGGAATTATTTACCCCATCGACCAGTCGGAATGGGAAAGCCCCATGGTCGTACAGCCTAAGAAACATGACCCGACTAGGTTAAGAATTTTTTTCGACTTTAGAGAGCTTAATAAAGTCACACTAACAGATCCATTCCCAACCCCCTATGCTGATGAAATCTTGAATGAAGTGGCAGGCCATGAATGCTACTCATTCATAGATGGATTTTCAGGATATAACCAAGTACCTATAGCAAAGGAAGACCAGAAGAAAACAACATTTGTCTGTGAATTTGGCTCTTTTGATTATAGGGTTATGCCTTTTGGACTAAAGAATGCACCTGCAGTATTTTCTAGAATTGTTGTAAAAACTTTTCAGGAATACATCTATAAAACCATGGCAGTCTACTTCGACGACTGGACTATATATTCAAACGCTAAAAGATCACTGCCAATGGCTCTGACTTATGCTGGAGAGATGTCGACAGATCCAACTCTCCTTAAACATTAAGAAGTGTATCTTTATGACCCCCATAGGGATACTACTAGGACATGTTGTTTGCAAAGATGGTATTAAGGTTGATTTTGCCAAAATTAAAATCATCATCGACTTGAAGCCTCCAATAAACCCTAAACAAGTTCGGGTGTTATTGGGACATACAGGGTATTATAGGAAGTTTATCAGACATTATTTAGACATGACCTACCCCCTGGAAGAGCTGCTAAAAGAAGATCAAGAATTTAAGTGGATAGAGGAATGCCAAATATCCTTCGACAAACTGAAGAGAAAAATGGTCGAAGCCCCCATACTTAAATTTCCAAATTGGTCGACGAAATTTCATGTTCATATTGATGTATCAGGGATAGCTATTGGCGCAATCCTGACTCAACCAGGAGATGATGGAATGGATTACCCTATAGTCCACAACAGTTGAAAACTAAATAAGGCTGAAAAGAACTATTCGACCACCGAGAGGGAAGCCCTAGGTATGGTCTTTGCCCTTCAAAAATATTGACATTACCTGTTAGCCAACCCATTCATATTTTACACCGACCATCAAGCATTGAAATACCTTGTTAATAAACCCCTTCATCATGGAAGAATTTGTCGATAGCTACTTCTTTTTCAAGAGTTTGAGTTTGAAGTAGTGGTCCGACCAGGAAAGCTCAATGTCGGGCCCGACCACCTATCCTGTATAGACACAGGAGAGGAACGGACCGGAGTCGACGACAACTTGCCGAATTCACATCTATTTCGTATAGAAGCAGTACCAGAAGAACTGGAGGGCATAGCATAGTTCTTAGAGACAGGTCAGGCACCAGAAGGTCTGAACACTAAGAAAAAGCAAATCCTAGCTATGAAGGCTGCCCCATACAGCCTCATCAATGGATTTCTATACAAAATGGGGTTAGATGATGTTCTTAGAAGATGTGTACTCGACCATGAACGAGACCAGATCATGCATGAAGCACATTATGGACCTGCAGGAGGACATTTTCAAGCAGACACCACTGCCAGAAAAATCCAACAGTCGGGATTATGGTGGCCAACACTTCACAGGGATTGTAAAAACTTTGTTAGTCAATGTGACAGATGCCAACGACTTGGTCGACCACTGCCGAGCACAAAAATGCCCCTGATCTCTGTAAACCCTAATCTGACATTTGAAATTTGGGCTATAGACTTCATAGGACCATTCCCTGTCCCAACCCAACGATCAAGTGCAAGATATATCATCATTGCAGTGGAGTATGTTACTAAATGGGCAGAAGCTGAACCTGTCGAAACATGTTCAAGTGAGGTAGCTGCTAAGTTCATTTATGAAAACATTATTGCTTGCTTTGGATGTCCACTCACATTGATCAGCAACCAAGGATCTCACTTCATTAACAAAACCATCAAAAATATAACCGACCAGTTTCACATCGACCACCATCGAAGTACAGCATACCATCTTCAGTCGAATGGTGCAATTGAAGCCTTCAACAAAACATTGACAAAAGGGTTAACTAAAATATGCAATACCGACAAAGATGACTGGGATGAGCAAATCCCTATAGTCTTATGGGCATACAGGACTGCGTATAAACGGTCGACCGACCAAACACCCTTTCGACTGGTATATGGACAAGAAGCAGTCGTCCCCCTACATTTTCGACAGCAGACACTTATTGTAGCTCAACTACTACATATTGATGTCGAACATGCAATAAAGGATCGACTATTCTAACTCAGTAGGCTGGAAGAACATAGACTTATGGCTATTCAACACCAGGAAATCCAAAAACAACAGTAGAAAGCCTGGCACGACCGTAACATCAAGAACAAAAACTTGTCAGTCGGAGACCTTTATCTACTCTATAACAGTCGAGTAAAAGGAAAACCAAAGAAACTACACACAGAATGGATGGGACCCTATGTTGTCAAAGAAATACACCCCAATGGTTCAGTCTGACTAAAAACATTACACGGCCTAGTATTTCAGAAGCTCGTCAATGGAGCCCGACTTAAACGGTACAGAAACTAATATATATACATATATATATATATATATATATATA
>LPNX010628869.1:201172-248499 GCA_001517045.1 Pseudotsuga menziesii
AGCAACTCACCCCTTCGACAACCGACATCATTTTCATCGACCATCCTCATCGACCAGTCATGTCGACCAGTTTCACCACCGACACCGATCGTCGACCTCAAGAGTCCCATCACACATTAATGGCCTCGAGCGCTGAACCAGATTCACCAAATCACACTAGAGTATTGCAGTTGGATTGTCAAGTCCGCCACTAATACAACCAGTTCGACACTCCACCATTCCCACGCCTATAAATAATGGACTTTCGAAGGTTCATTCACCACACCCCTTACACACAGAGCCCTTGCATCCTCCGTCGAATAGAACCAATGAACCCTATCAGAATTCTGACCAGTCCGACATCATGGCAGCCAAACTCACCCGAGCCGCGGAAAAAGCACAAGAGCTCCGAGCAGAGGACAGACCCTTGGTCCAAAGACTGAAGAATATAAAAAATGCCAAAGTCCAGGAGGGTCCATTTCAGAAACTCTGGGTAGAAATCCAAGAGTGGGCCTATGAAGACAATAAAATGACCCACGCCGCTGAAAAAATCAGGAAAAGCACCATTCTCCAATACCCTAACGCACCACTGATGGCAAGCTTCGATGGGACAAAAGAGGCAGCGGTTAAATTCATCATCAGTCGCTACCACAACGGCTGATTTTATTTCGACTAGCCGATTGACATCACCAGGGATGTTATCTCCAAACTTATAGGTCTGTCGAACCAAGGCAGCCCGGTACCTGTCGGCATCAAAGAAGGGTTGGTCTAGGAACTTACGGGCACATCCACTGGGAAAAACTCAAAGGGACTGATGATCGGCTAGATTGCGACAAGAACCCCACAAATTGTGGCAAAAATCATCGCAGTCACCCTTACATTGGCAGGTCGCAGTAGCGACCTCAAACTAGAGATGCTGGAAGCGGTCGACACAATTGCCACCGACGGAAGAGTCTACCGATGGGGAGACTATGTCGTCGACATGGTCAAAACCATCTGTGAGCGCTGCCAAGAGGTCGGACGTATAGTCAAGTTTCCATTGCTTATTCTCTGGATTGTTATGTACCACTTCGGTCCGGAAGGCAGTCCAGTCTTTTGGGAGCCGACTAGATTTGACATGCACAGGTTCAAACCCTTTTCACAAAAAGGCACCCTGCATGAGTTGGCACAGGTGAAAGTCTTCTTGGAGACTTGGTTCCAGCAGTTGAAGGTTCGAACGACGAGGTGGAGGGTGCCCCAGAACATCCGACGAAACCTCCCTACCGAGTCTCATATCCAGTTAGCACTTGACCATACATCAGTATGGTACATGCGAGGATAGGATCCCAAAGCACAGGACCTCGACTACTACCCGACGGTCGAACAGATTTTCTGAGAGTTGACCCAACAGGCAAAGACAAAGATACCGATTCCAGACGCTGCCAAGCAGCTCGACTTCTCCATTATAGAACCGCTCACAGACCAGGAAAAGGAGGAGGACTACGAACTTAACCTGTATATCAGCACATTTGTGTTGGAGGACACCCCGACTGTGCCCACTAGTCGGGTACACATTACTGTCAAACCTCCGACTGCACAGGTCGTCGAACCCCAGCCGACAGATCAACAACAACAAATAGTACATCCACAGCCAATAGTGCAACAGACAACTCCTCTGGCTCCAGCAATCATCCAACCCATTCAAGAACCGACAGGCAAAGTGAAAGATGAAGACCCTGAGTATGCCCTACCCAAAAGCACCATAAAGAAGCTGGCTAAGGAGATAGCGGTCGCCAGGAAAAGACTCAATACTCAAAAACAACAACCAGGCAGGGGTAAGCACAAGCTTATTCTTGACTCGTCCGACGATGAGGAGGAACTAGCAGCCGCGGCTGTCGACATTGTCGAAGATGCCCAAGCCAATAAAGTGTCGGTTGAAACCCAGTTTCAATGATATCTCGAGGCATGCGCTCCAGAAGGTTGGCCCAAGAAATCCAAAACAAAATAGACGCCTGAAAACATCGTCGACCTTGTGTCGACCCCCCCTCCTCCCTCTCCGACGCCCGTAGTCGAAGAACATGGTCCAGCAGAACAGTTGGGCGGCCCCATGGACGAATATCAAAGAGAAATTATGGAGGTGCTCAGAGCTAGGGTTGACAAGGACGCTGAGCTTAAAGCCTTCTTCGCGACACTGCCTGCACTGTTCCAGTCGGCACAGAAAATACGGACAACGACTCCTCTCAAAGCAAACAAACAGATCTATGCCCAAGAAACAACGACATTTACCAGGATCAACGACGGAGGCGACGTGATTGGAGACATCCATTCTGTCACAGAGCAAATCGACACCAACGCCCAGGATGACCTACCCACTACACCTTCGGAAGTAGGTATCTCTTTCGACCAAAGTCCAACACGCAGTCTTGTCACCCTTTTGACCCCTGACCATTCCCCCACTCCGTCTCCACCTCCACCACCATCATCTCCACCACCTCTGCCACCCCCTGATTCATAGCCAAAACCACCATCAGTTTCACAGCCAGAGGTGGTCATACCACCTCCTCAAATAGAAAAACCACCGTCCCCCTTACCCCCTCCTCAAAAAGAGACACCCCCAACTTCTATACCACCTCACCAACCAGAAAAACCCTCGCCCTCCGTTCCACCAAACATAGACCCAACTTCAACTACTACAGGTACCCAAGAGCCACAGACAGACACCCAGAAGAAAAAGAAAGAGCACCATAGAAAAGCCGGCCTGAAGATTAGCCTAAAAGATGGAAGTTCGCTAACCAACCCACAGGTCGGCCAACTACTCAAAACCTTGGCCAAAGAGTCAAAGAAGAGGACGGTCACCAAAAGTAAAGAGCTCAAAGACAAGGAGGCAGAACAAGTCGAGTTTCTTGGCAAATGCAGGTCTCTTGCACAATCTTTCATTCTAGGCCCGGTCGAAGATGCTACATATCAACCCTGGAAAGGGCATACCAGCCTTTTGAAGACATGGTGTCGACTATACAGACACATCTCCAAAAGACTAAAGCAGAACAAAAGGAAGAGACCGCCCGACTCCTCTTGACCCAGCACACTGCATTTTCGAAGGCTTACAAGGTCTTATAGGACCATATGGATGAATCCATTGTTACTAAGGAAGTACTGAGAGACTGGCCTACTCATTATGGGCAAGTCTATCACCAGACCAGGAAGACAAGACAAGGTATTCAAGCCTTGGAGGGACGTAAGTCGATAGAGGCAGACATGAGGCAGACCATTGAAGAGCAGATTGTGATGGAGAATAGCAAACTGCAGAAGCTAGAACGAGAGGCTCACCAGTGGGTTCAGTAAGCCCTTCCAAACTTAGAGAAGGTCGACAACATCTGTCCACAGATGAAACGACTCCTTGATGCTGCAGAAGAACAAAACCAACTGTTGGGCCCCAACATGGAAAACATTGGAGAAATGCCCATGGCAGAAAATATGACGGTACTTTCAAATCTTACTACTCTGACGATCGACATCTAGAAAGCCTTGTAGACATGGACAGATTTCCAGCACCATCTTGCCGTCACAGCACCAGCCATAGTCGAAGTATGTGTGCAGAAAATACCGACTATTCGTCTGCACAGTCCACCTCAGTAGTAGTTGTAGGGTTCGACATACACCACAATTTTTTGTACCTCCCTGTTTCTTCGGGACAAAGAAACGTTTTGTTCATGGGGGAGATGTAGAAGGAGCAAGTCGACATAAGTCAACTTGAACGAAGACCGACTTAGTCAGCCGACTAAGTCGATGGACCGACTAAGTCGGTCGGCCGACTAAACTAGTTAATTAAGTTGGCTAACTAACAGTCATGTCGGTTCACCGAACCGACAGGTAGTTATTGTGTAACTGTTTCTAAGTTGTATATATTAGGCTGTTGAGCCACACAAGAACTCAGTTCAGTTCTGTGCTTTAACTCACTGTAATAAGATATACTATTCTATCCTATCTGTCTTGTCTCTTGTCTCTGTTTACATTTATGTATGTTTTAGTATGTATTATTGGTAACCTTATGTGATCTGTGAGATTACAACAGTAAGCCCTAGATCTAAAATTAGATTCCACCTACTGACATAAAAGAACTAATTAGTAAACTGAAGCAAATAACACACAAAAATATTTTTATCCAGCTACGAAAAATAAACTGTTAAGAAACCACTTACTTAACTGATCCTTAGGCTAACTGTTAGCTGTTAGTAGAACCACAGGTTATAACAATTATTATTAACTCGAAAATTTTAATTTTTTGTGAAAATTGGGGTTGTGACACTTTATATATAAAAAGATTCATTAATATTTGGAAACTTAGAAAGAATTAGTGGCATTCTTCCTATAAGAGAGGAACAGAAAATAGGACCAAGTAACAAAGAAACATTAACAAAAGCCGAAAATCGGTTGGAGGGATGAATTTACAAAACATACATGAAGAGGATAATGCTATGCCAAATTTTGAGAAGCCTCTTGCTTCCATTCACCATTCTTAAGTTCTTTGGCATCATGATGCTCAATTTTCCTCTCGAAGTGTTCATTTCATAATGGGGGTTTAGCTCGGTTTATGCTATATTAGCAAATATTGAAAAGTCCCTTGCTCCAATATTTCATTTGTGCTTACATAAGTGGTCATGATAACCATTTATTCCTCTTATTAGTCCATTTCATAAGGGGAAGCATTGTGGGATTGCTTCCAAATCAAATAAAGGCTAGTGGAGGAAACAACGAACCCTCCCACACATAGAGGTTGTAGAATCATGCAAGATTTTTTTCATGTCTTTGACCATTCTTCCTACTGTTTACATGTTGCCTTGATATTTTTGGGCATGCTTGTCAATTTTGTGTAGCTTTTCAAACATCTTGTATTTATTTCATGCTATGATTATTCCTTCTCTCTTTATCATTTTAGACGGCCTTGATATGTCTTAGTTTGTTTGACAAGTATGATTAACATAAGCCTGAACATTTATTGAACTAAATCATCAAAATTTTAGAGTTGTTTGTTCAAAAAAGAACATATTTTTAATATCGATTTATTCCATCCATGTAAAAGTTTATCAGACTTCTCATGCAAAATTTTGTGAAACACTTTATCATTGCACACATTGAATTAAACAGTTTCTAGAGCTATTACACTATTTTATTTGTGTGGGAGTCTGTCCTTAACCCAATTGTAGGTTCAAGCAATTGGAAAGGGAAACAACAATGTCAATGGTTGAATTCTAGTTCGCATTGTACAATCATGTATTGATATCACACATCATTATATTTAATTGAGTGGTTTATCACCTCGAATTATTTCACAACCTTGAGACAACTAAGGAACTATTTAAAGGAGTATAGAAAAGAGTGTAGGGATGGTATCAATTATATCCTATCTCTTTTGTTATTGGTACATAATGCACATTGTGGCCCAAATAAACTATTAACAACAATAATACCACATTATTTTCAATTAATTCATTATTGGTCATATAACTTTCTAAAATGAAACTATCATGTAACAAGGGTCATATAACTTTTATTAGTGATAAAAACTTTAAGTTGTTGTTTTGTATTTTTTTGTTGTTTTGTATTCACTACAAACAACAAATTTATTGGGAAGATATCCTCCAACATAATTGAATTTTGTAGTTTTAATTCACCCTTGGTTGTGTAGATGTTTCCCACTATTTTCTATACTTTTGTCTCTTTATTTAAGCTACTCTTTATTTCTTTGTTTATGTTACATCAATAGTTATAGTAATAGTTGCAATTTGGCTTTATAAACACTAAATTTTGGTATTAGAGCTTCAGTCATTTTTCATTTTGTTGTATAGTTTCGAAAACAAAAACAAAAAAATGTCAAGGAGAAAATCCTAATATATGGCCAAGGAAGAGTTGAATGAGAGTTTCATAAAGTTTACAGAAGACATGAGGTAGTTTCATAATGTCTATAGTATGGTCTCCCATCCCATAGATAACCATCCTCTAGCTAGGATTTTCATCTAACACATAACCTAAACATGGAGACCATACTATAGACAGCCTCTCACTGTTGTTATGTCAAATTAATTGTATTGTGTATTAGAGACACTATGTAGTTTAGTTTTGTAAGATGCAAAGAAAGTTGCTAGTGGAGCGCTGGATCGAACAAATGCAAAGCCTTGGAATACACATTGTTACCAATAGCCTGAGGTTTTTGGCTGAACAGAGCTTCTGCTACCTGACCTCTTTCCACATTTATTTATGGTAAATAATATTGGAATTAATCCAAAGACAAAGTTTATCATCTTGAATCTACCTTTTAGTCATTGGATGCAAGAATTTTATAATGAGTTTTGATATGACACTTTTCCCCATATTTTTGTGTTTGGGATATTTGTTATACTGTTGAATTCGTTTAATTTTTTTTTAGATGATTGTTTAAGATGAGCAGCATGGTAATTCAGATTCTCTACACAATTGTAACTCTGAGATGCATGTATGTAGGAGTTGTTTAAAACAACACTTTAGATTAGGGCTTGGGGACTACATCCTCTTAAATATGGCATGACTTCTTGTTGGTAGATGTTATTTCCTAATTGTTATGCCAAACCTGCTATACTTGTTATAAAATGGGAACTTGTGTTTATGCAAGTTGTCGAGGAGACAGAAACAAAGGGCCAGATTAAACTTAGGTTCAAGACAACAGTAAGAAAGGATGTAGTGTGCATATGCTCTTTTCAACTGACCCAGAAAGCATCTAAGATGGAATATAAAGCTATTGAGAGTGTCCTGCATACAATTAATCCTCACACTGGAGAGGTATGTGTTTCTATTTTCCTTTTTCAAATAATAAAAGTTAGGCATTTTGAGGGACTTTGCATTACTAACTAATACTTTTGTTGCTAACTATTCTATTTACAAACATATTGCTGAAAAATAGATCACAAGAAAGATATATTAGTTGTGGATATCTACATCTTATTCTTGTAATGACAATTAAGTGCACTGGAATGATAAAAATGATCTGTAATATAATTGTTTGCCTAATTTTTAGAATCATCAGTTTATCAAAGTATATACCTGCCGTAATATAAAATAATTTTGCAACTATTGCATGCAAGTAGCTTGGTCCATTTTGAGGAAAAAGTTGCACTTTTTTTAAAGTTATGCACAGAAACGACTATTTATATTTATATATCTAAACAACACCCCATCTATACCCAAAAATTTATGATTACATTCAAAATTGGGGATTGATTAAGTCATTTGATAGCAACCCAATACTTTTTTTTAGCACATCAGTACTCCCTAAGTACAATTACTGTTTCTGCTACCATACCTGTCTGTATACCGATATAGAAACTGTAGACATACGAAATTACAAAATGCACAGATTGACAAAATTCAATGATGATGACAGAAATTATGTGGATCTCCCATTATCGCTGCTAGTGGCGTTGTCTCTCTTACAAGATTGGGAGAGTGCTCATTCCTACTTGGCACTAGCTTGTCATGTGTCCCTTGCACAACTTGCAATTCCTGAATCTTTTCCAGTATTCTTTGTCTTGTTCCCACAGGGCTGCAATTGACTCCTCATTTTTCCAGTTTCTTCTTTCCAATTTTGCAACATGCTTCCCCTGTTCATCCCCATCTATACCCAAAAATTTACGATTACATTCAAAATTGGGGATTGATTAAGTCATTTGATAGAAACCTAATAATTTTTTTTATATCATCATTAATCCCTAAGTATAATTACTGTTTCTACTACCATACCTGTCTGTATACTGGTATAGAAACTTTAGACATAGGAAGTTACAAAATTCACATATTGACAATATTCAATGATGACAGAAATTATGTGGATCTCCCATTGTGGCTGCCAGTGGCCTTGTCTCTCTTAGAATATTGGGAGAGTGCTCATTCCTTCTTAGCACTAGCTTGTCATGTGTCCCTTGCACAACTTGTAATTCCTAAACCTTTTCCAGTATTCCTTGTCTTGTTTCCGCGGGGCTGCAATTGAGTACTCATTTTGCCAAAAAAAGTTCCATCTCTCCCTTCACATCTCAGCTGATGTGATTCAAGGAAACCATGTACTTAAGAACTCCCCTTGTTTGTCATTCATAAATTCAATGAAGAAGGATCTTGGCATAACAGGCCTATCAAGAGCAGATACATTCTTTTCTCTTCAAGCTAAATTATGGAAATTTGTTCTTCAGTCAATTACCATTCAATAATCCCAACAAGTTTTCAGACTTGGAGGTTCCCCATAGTTTTCAACAAACTTCATAGCTTCTGTTTCACTCTTTCCAAAGTCCAGACTATATCAACTCAGAATATTTTTAACTAAAGAAATATTGATTTCCATAGGAACAAGATTCCACCATTGTCAAAAAATATCCTTTCGTCTTGCCTTAATTCCTCATCATTACTTCCCAGCGAACTACATCTGATGGCATTACTTGATCTCGAGACACACAGTAAGAAAAAATGAACAAAGGTTATGGATCTAGCAAGATAACCTGCATGGGTTTGGCTTTAAAGTCAAAATGCTTAATCAAATAGTAAGGGGGTCTTTGGTACCACTCAAAACTCCATTTTGGATGGCTGAGTGAATAAGAATATCCTTGAATGACATTTAAAATCATGAAAATTCTTCTTTTCTATATAGGCCCTTCAGGGTAACCCCACAACACACTTGCATGAATTGCACCATATTATACAAGTTGATATAGAATGCAAGTTTTTCTTCTCTAGATAAGCCATGCAAATAATTTATATGAAGTTCCTTAATCATCTTTAAGTACCTTAAATTTTTTTCATTGACTCCAATGCTTATGTAAACCATATGCTTATCATCATTAGAGATAAGCTTCATAAATTGTTTTTGTTAGGCTCCGTATTGTAGCTGCAATTTTAGTTGTGGGTTTGGGCTTCATGTCATTTGTAAATCAAGTAATTATCTCACTTGGCAGAAACAACTATATCATGTTCCATGAAATGATAAAGATTATTTCCATCTTTGAAAATCTTCTCATATAGAACATGGTGGAAAAAGTGCTTTGAAGCAGGCTTTCTTCCTAATTTGACTACCTCATCCCTCTCCAGCAACTGATCCTGTGACAATAAATCCACCTTTCTGGCACATTCACCAACCTTGCCACCATTCTTAATTTTTAAATAGGTGTACCAAGTTTGCAATCATTAACATAAACTCTCATAGGGATCTCAACTATGGAATCACTCTTGTCATCAAGCACGGGTTTTTCAACCATGCCAATGCTTGCATATTTTGTTATAGGTTCATCATTGTTGCAGACAATATCATTAACAACCATAGTCATCTTTTCAATTTATTTCTCTGATGTGCACAATGAAGATAAAAGTTAAGTGTTTCATGCTTGATTTGACATCTGGTAACCTCTAGTAACCTCCTAAGTGGTCATTGTTGAAGTGATAAGGTGGTTCATGTAAGGTTCAATCTTGTTTTCACATTTCTCCATTACATTTCTAGCAAGTCCATGGGCAGCTGGAGAAGCACCATCTTATCCCTCCCCTATGCGAGCTAGCATGGTGGCTAATAGCTGCTCGGGTATATCTTCACTCTTGTCCAACATAACTGTCATAATATCTTGGATTGGGTAACGATATATTTTGGATGGGCTTCACTATCAACATAGAAGAAGATGGGAAACATTTCAAGGATTAATTCTTCACATTTGAATTCCAACATCATAACATGACCTAGTTTTCACACTATTTTCTGAAGTCGTCATCCTCCTTCCAAATGAGTGAATAAGGAACTATTTATATTATAAAGGCCACATAAAGTTGTAACAAATAAATGAAAGATATTTCTTATCACTTCATCATATTCATAAGGAGGAAGAAGGAACTTTGCTCATCCCATGGTGTATAGGATCCATGTGAAGCACCAACTATTAGGTTGATCATCCTCTTTTGATTCTCCTTACTGCTCTACTTATACATGGCTCTAGGATGATCATAATTATCTACTATATCCTTGGCATCCACACTAATATAATTGTTGTTGATAGGTCTCATATAGTGATACACTTATGATTGCTAGGGAATAGTTATTTTTGCAATCCCATTAAGCCAATTTCTTGAATTTTGTTCAAAATTCATAGAAAAGATTTATGGGTTTCATAACCTGCTTGATCATATATTGTGAACTTATACAATCTATTATCCTTTGTCGACCATTAGATACTCAAAGTTGTGTAATGTTCTTTTTTACCATTATAGAGGAATCTGTAAGTTAGGTTCCCAAATTCTTAAAGGGTTCTAGCTCAATGGAAGAGCGCCTGCCTTACAAGCAGGAGGTTGGCGGTTTGATTCCTCCATGCCCTAATGATATTATAATATCGGTTAAAAAAAACTAAATTAGTAAGCAAAAAATAAGAGATAGGTGACCAAAAAAAATGACAAAAAATCGTATATAAAATTACTAAAAATGACTAAATTAGCGACCAAAACATGAGAGATGCGAAACTAGGTATTGAAAAGGATGCAACATGTGGCGCTAATAATGAAGCGAAACATGGCGTTGATATGGTAGCAAAATAAGACATTACTTTGGATGAAAAACATGGTGGTACATAGGAAGCAAAATATGGTGCAACAATAAAAGAAATATTTGGCATCATTTTGGTGGCCAAACACGATGCAAAAAAGGAAGCAAAAATTGGTGCAAATTTGGAAGCGAAAATTGGCACATATTTGGAAGTAAAAGATGGTGCAAAATGGGATGCTAAAGTGGTAGAAAAAATAAATGCAATATTGGATGCTAACATGGTGCTATTAAGGATGCAAATATGGGGCTGATGGGGATGTCATTTAAGAAGTAAAAGCAGACACTCACTAGGAAGCAAACTAGGACGTTATTTAGGAAGCAAACCTCGACGTTGTTTAGGAAGCAAATTTGGACACTATTCTAGAAGCAAACCTTGACGCTTTTTATGAAGCAAAGTTGGACGCTATTCTGAAAGCAAAAGGGAGACGCTATTTTGGATGTCATAAAGGATGTTATTTAGGAAGCAAAAAAAGACGTTTTTTGAGACGCTTTAAGTTTTGTCCATGATGCATCCCATTTAACATCTAGTTTGACCACTCAATGTAAAAAAAAAATACACTAAAAAGGGATGCTAAATTGGACGCTAATTCCAAGATTTGTTGTAGTGGTTGGCTCACTTTCACTTCTATGAAATCCATTCTCAGTGAGATAGGAATCAATGTGACTGTACCAAGCTCTCGAGAGCTTGCGTTCAACCATAGAGTTCTTTCTTTAGTCTGTATACTTTGTGTTATTGTCCTTGAACTTCATAGCCTTGTGGTTGTTCCACATATGATTCTTCATCCAAATAACCATTCAATAATGATGAATTAACATCCATGTGCTTTGTGCGGCAATGGCCAAAACAGTTCTGATTGTATCCATGTGTGCAACTAGTGTGAACGTTTCATTGAAATCTATGCCGGGTTGTTGTGTGAACCCTATTTCTACCATTCTTTCCTTGTGCTTCTGCACATTCTCGTCAGCATCTTGTTTGGTCTTATAAAACCATTTGACACTAACTACTTCTTTATCTTTTGGTACATCAACTAGTTCCCATGTCTGGTTTTTCTTAATGCATTCTATTTCTTCATCCATGGCTTGTGCCCATACTTCTTCTTCAACAGCCTCCTCAAATGTTAGTGGATCATCTATTTGAGAAAATAATGCAAAGAGAGAGAAGGAATTTGGTGTACCAGATTCATATATCTCACACAGACTTCTTGTCTTCATTGGATATGTTGATGTCAAACTGCTTGATGGAGTCTGTTGTCCTCTTAGTGTGCTTGTCGTTGTAGCTTGAGCTGCAATTTGTGTTGATGTTACTTGGGATGAACCATGTCACGGTGTCATGGGACTCGACGGTGCTACAACCGGTTGATTTACTTGTTGTGTGTGAACCACTTCTTCCATCATGTCTTCATGCTTGACATTATTCTCGACGGTTCCATCCCATGATTCATTCTCAACAAATTGAACATCATGACTAATGATTACTTTCCTTGCGACAAGGTCATACAACTTGTATGCTTTTGTTTTTTCAGAATAACCAACAAAAATACATTTTTGTCCCTTCTTGTCTAATTTATTTCTTAGCTCATCTGCACATGAGCATATGCGACACAACCAAAAACTTTTAAATGAGAAACACTATGATTCATACCTGTCCATGTTTCTTGAGGAATCTTGTTCTTCATGCTCTTTGTCAGACATCAATTCATAATGTATATGGAAGTTGCGACTGCTTCACCCAAATATTCATTTGGCAAATGCTTGGCTGCGATCATGCTACGCACCATCTCCATAATGGTTCTATTCTTTCTCTCTGCGATACCATTTTGCTAAGGTGTATACCACACAGTGAATTGCTTCTGTGTGCCATGAGTTTTGCAGAAATTTAGAAATCCATTTGAAACATATTCACCACCTCTTTCTGTTCTTAGGATTTTTATGCGGTGTCTACTCTGGTTCTCCACGAGTGCCTAGAATTGCTGAAAACAACTAAATGCATCAGATTTATGTTTCAAAAAATATACCCATGTTTTTCTTGAGTAGTCATCAATGATAGTAAGAAAATACTTGCAGCCACCAATGGAGGTTGTCTGCATTGGACCACAAAGATCAAAGTGCATGATATCAAGTGGTGTGCCTGCTCTGTATGAATTTCCAACTGAAAAGTATCTCTATGTTGCTTGCAAAAAATGCAGCCTTCCCAAAATTTGTCTTGTTTGTTAATCAATGGTAATCCTTCAAACCATATTCTTTGTGTGCAGTAAATTCAGTCCACCAAAATTCAGATGTCCAAATCTGAAATGCCATAGCCAGGAATCATCCTGAACTTCTGTTTGAAATGCATCCTGAAAATCAGCACTGCCATTTTCTTTCTTATCGCAATGCACGACTTCTTGTTTAATTTCTGCCTTGAATGCAACTTCTGTATTGTCTGGAACTATCCTCAATGGAAACAAGTGTTTGCTTATCATTGGCACTCTTTCTATCAGCTGATTGCTTAGATGTACATCTTTAATCACACAGTGATCATCTTCCATGTAAAATCTGTAGCCTTTATGTGTCATCTGTCCAATACTTAGAAAATTATGTTTCATAACTTCTACATGGTAAACATCAGACATATACTTATGCTCCCCCTGTTTGGTTAAAATACTAACAATACCTTTTCCCAAAACAGTGACTTGGACATTATTTCCAAGTGTAACATCAGTTTGAACTGAATTATCTAGACTAGAAAATAAATTTAAATTGCCAGTCATATGATTGTTGTAGCCTGAATTTAAATACCATATGTCAAACAGACTTTCTTGGATGGTATTACATTCAATTGGGGATGCGCTTTTCATCATCATTGCGCTCGACTAAATGCTGGTGTTTGTCAATTGATTCTGGATTTGCTTTCCTTGGTCATATTGCTTCTTCCTGCATTCATATGCATAATGACTAATTTTTTTATAGTAATGACATTGAATATTTGATTTATCAAACCTGTTACCACTTGGCTGACTTGTGTTCTGATTTTGTCCTCTACCACAACATCTACAGGACTACTGCTGCATCCTCCTCTTGAGAAGTTTCTTCCTCTGCCTCTGAAATTATTTCTCCCCTGCCTCTTCCACAACTTATAGATGACTATGTTGTGAATGCACCTTCTAATGATGTTTGAGTTCTGTTGAGCCTCTGTTCATGATTGCTGAGTGAACCTTGCAACTCATCAATAGTAAACGTTGTCATGTCTGTGTGTTCTTCTAAGGTTACAACCAAGTTTTCAAATCTTGGGGGAAGACTCCTGAGAATTTTCTCAACCACCCTTTGGTCTGTTATGGTTTCTCCATGAGATTTTAGTTCATTTATCAAACCAACAACTCTGGTATAAAATGAGTCTATTGACTCTGAATCTTTCATGGACAAAGATTCAAAATCTCTTCTCAGAATTTGCATATTTCAAGTCTTTACCTTATCCAAACCTTTATAATCTATCCCTAATGTGTCCCATGCCTACTTTGCGGTAATTGATGCTGCTACTCTTGGGAGTATGCTTTCATGCATGGCTTGATGTATGTAGAACAAAGCTTTTTTATCTTTCTTCCTCTGTTCCCTCAGGATATCTTTCTCAGCTTGTGAGGGATTATTATATGCTGTTGGATTTGTTGGTTCTGCATAACCATTCTGGACAATATCCCAAACATCTTGACCTCTAAACAAAGCCTTCATTTTTAGAGACCAATAATCATAATTCTTTCGTGTAAAAATCGGAGTTTGCAAACTCGACATATTTGAATCAGAAGTAGAAGCCATTTGATTTTTAACTTTCCTTAGAAAATTACTTTTTCCCTTTTAGGACAAGGTTTATTTTCTAAACTAGCTCTGATACCATATCTCAGGAGAAAAGGTGGCTGCGGGAATTAACTTGAGTTACCACACAACACAACCTTTTGTTTTCCCCTTTTCACTTTTTCAAAACTTGCGAACTCAATTTCCTTGTAGAAAAATTTACTACGCGAAGAAATTACTACGCAATAGAATTACTGCGTGAGAGTTATTGCAATAAAGTAACTATGCAAACTTTTCACCTTGACACATTTTAAATTAGGCTTCGACTTGTTTTTACTGCAATATGAATTGGTTGTGACCAACTCATGTGCGAACAAGTTTTCACTTCCGTAATAACTTTATATTTCCTAGTCTAAGGAAAATGAAAAACACTTTTACTGTGATAACCTAGGATTAACTGCAACACAACTATATTGCGAATCACTCTCAATATCATATAAGAAAATAACAAAGAAGATTTGTGTGCGTAAAGCTAGGAACTTTTACACAGTGAAATAATTATGGATTCTGTGTCTTTCACTCACAGTAAATGTAAACAACATTCACTTAGGTAAATATGGAGAAGATGTGTGGATATATAAAACATTCATTCGACAAAAAACTTAAGGATTCATATTTCATATGATGGCATAAAAAAAATTACAGCCATAAATACAAACTTGGTAAAACACAGAAGCTTGAGCTTCAAACTTTTCAGTGATTTTTCCTTCTTCTTCTTCCCGCACTTCTCTTCTCTGTTCTGTTCTGCTTTTCTCCTTTCCTCTGTGTGTGTTTTGATTTATAAATTCATCCTTCATATAGAATATTTCTGCTGACTAACCGACTTAGCATTTAAAGAATGCAATTACTCTCTACCTAGAAACTTAGCTTCAACAACTAAATTCTATTGACTTGTATGCGAGAAATATGGACTCTTTATCTTGTCAGACTCTCTGGCACTTTGTGACCTGCTACAGACTTTGATAGAGTCGACTAATTGGATTATGGATCAGCGAGTAATTAATATTTCCAACAATATTTTTCCAAAGGTTTGGTAAAAATATCAATTATCAATTAAAAAAATAAAGACATATTACATTATTAATCATGATATCTCTCATAAAATGGAATCTATAATGTGCACATTTTTGGATTCCCATGCTATGCAGTTGGTGATGATTCCTAGTGATTGTGTTAGCCACTTAAGAGGAGTGAGATTGAGTTACCATTCAGTTCTAAGGCTATGGAGAAGTTTTATCAGCCAAACCTAGTCCATTCACCGTTATTCAATATGAAGAATACTTCTCCCTATTTTGTTTGTTTTTGTTTTTTCTTGTGAATTTTGTAAATTGTGAGGATTATTGGTTATAATTTAATTTAATTCACTAAAGGTGTCATATCCATTATATTATTTAAGCCAACATCTTACTCTAATAATGTTAGTCTAACATTTGGTTGAAACGAAGATGAAGAACCCTAAATATTGGGATAATGATTAAGTGACTTCTAGCATCATGAAACCTCTTACAAAAAAATTAATCACTTTCAAGAGCTAGAAAATGGGTTAAGAAACCTATTAAAAACAAATTAATCACTTTCTAGAGATAGAAAATGAGTTAAGAAACCTCTTAAAAATAAATGAATCACTTTCTAGAGCTAGAAAATGGATTAGGAACTCATGTGTACTATGAAGAATAATCATAGAAGCCACTTAAGTAATTTAACCTAATAAGACAAAAGAATAAAGGGCCTATAAAAAGAGAACTAATTATTGGATATTGATGGTATTCTCATGTTTGAAAGTGTTTTGGAGAACTATTAGAGCATTTTTCTCTTGAGAAAAACTCAAAGTGGGAGGGAAACAGTTTCGGTGTTCATTCATAGAAAATTTGTGTTAGTTAATCCTTTTCGTGTTGCTTATCGAACAACACTCATTACATCCAAAGTGATTGGCACACTTTTGATGTTGTTGTTATATTTTCAGTGGAAGTGTCCATATATATATAATTCATGTGTGCCTTACAAAATGAGTGGCTCGCACGTTTTTACAATATAATTGCATTGATCATGTCTCTACATTTACACGTATCAAATATTTATTATTAATTATCTAGTATCCATATTGTTGGAATAATGTAGAAATGCTAGGCAGGTATCTAGTTATTGGGTTGATGTGTACTCTCTATGATTAGCCTGCACAGGTTTCAGATCCACCTTTATTGGATCTATGATTTGGTTTTTTATGACTATCTACACCTATATATTGTAATCAGTTCTCACTTGATAGTTGAATTGGTTTGATACCATTCCTTTGTGTGAGCAAGACTTTGTACTATGCCCTGTCTATGTTCTAAATTCTAAGTTGGTATCATAGTTGTAAGGTGAGTGTTGGGTGTAGGCATTGAAAAAGCTGAAGTTTCTTTTTATAGTCATTTCCATCACCGTGAAGGAGAGGTCGGGTGTATAAGAAGTCATTGTTGCTGTATAAGAAGCTTCCATCTACTAATTGAAAGAGAGTAATTGCTGTCTAAGGTGGATTCCAGGAGTCGAGCAGTGTGAAGATCAAGTGATTGGAAGTTATCACTGCACATCTCATGCGGATTCCACTATGGATCATTGCACAACTCTACACAAAGCCCATTGGAGAACCATTGCGCAACATTTCTAGATTCAGATCCCTACTAGAAGGTGTAGTCGCCACCCAGATAAACGGATGCCATTGGAGAATTTGTGGTCTTGGCATCGCCTATCAGCCAAAGAAGAAGAGGGGTGAATCCACAAAAATTGCAAAGGAGGAGTGGTGGTACCACCTGTTAACCAAAGGTGAGGAGCGATGGCATGACTAAAGCCATGAAGAGGAAGAGCATTGCTCAACCCTCTCCTTCCACCGAAATCGGGTAATGCGCCCCAGAAACGCCTTTGGCAAGAAGAAGAGGTGCGGTTATCAATTTTTTTTTCTTCTATGGTTGGATACAGATCGACTCTTCATAGCAGGTGAACTAAGGTAAAATGGAAAATCCACCTCTTGTTGACACTTATATCAGTGAAGCATCTAAATTAAATGGTGAAAATTACGTAAATTGGAAATTTAAGATGACGTTCGTGCTTGAATCTGCTAATGCATGGTCAATTGGGACGGATGATGAACTGAGGCCTATGAGTGCCGCATTACTTCCAAACTAGAATAAGCAGGAGCTAAAAGAAAAACTAAAATTGCAGATGTCTATTTAAGACTACATAATTTCGCATTTCAGAAACTATATGACATCTAAGGCAACATGGGACACATTCAAAGGTCTCTATCAAACAACTGATGAAAATTGGGTTTTGTTTCTTAAAACGAAGTTGTTGTCAATCAAGATGGAGGCTAATGAAGGGGTAAGAAAATTTATTTCTCACATTAAAGAACTGAGTGATAAATTGGGAGATATAGGTGAAATTGTTGAAAGTTCTGATTTAGTAACAGTCACTCTAAAAGGCTTAGTGTTAGACTACAAAGTATTTATTTCAGCACTTGAAGTGAGAGAAAAACCCCCAAATTTTGAAAAAATCACAATGATTCTAATATAATAAGAAGAAAGAATGAAGAACTACGATTTCGATGCTGGAGGTTCAGACTTGGAACTGATGGCAAGAGGTCGATATACACACAGAGGCAAACCATGGAGTAAACCATGGAATGGAGATAGAGGCATATTTCATCCAAAATAGAAAGATATTGCTCAGACTAATTCTGATAGAAATAATGTAGATGGTCATTATTGGGAAAAAATAAGACACCTCAATAGAAATCATTATCAGAAGAAATTTTATATAAATAGAAACTACAATGGAAGTCACAATGAAAATTTTGCAAATATAGACACCTCTAAAATTAATGATTTTTAAACTTTGAGATTGTTTATTTCTGAAGAAGCTTTGTCTGTTGAGACAGATGATGAGAATGCATCGTTCATAGATTCAGGTGCATATGCACATATGTCTTGTAGGAAAGAATGGTTCGATGAATACAATGAGAAACTTGATGGAACTCATATCTATTTAGGAGTTAATAGGTGACACAAAGTATAGGGTTATGGAATAATAAATGTGAGATTATCTAATGGGGAATTGAAACAGATTCATAATGTCATGTATGTGCTTGGAATTAAGAAAAAATTAATATTTGTTTCAACCATAACCGAGAATGACCTGAAAGTAGAGTTTGGTAAGTACCAGTATCATATCAAAGACATTCAAAACCACTATAAGATTGTTGCTATAGGTTCAATATGTCGAGGATTGTACAAGATGGATGTGAGAAAAGACAGTCATCAGGCACTTGCATCCACCGTAATCACCACAAGGAACTATGGAATCAAAGTTATGGCCACATTAACCACCATGATCTTGTATTAATTCAAAAGAAATCTATGGTTGAAGGTCCTTCTGTAATAAAGAATGAACATTTAGAATGTAGTGCATGTGCACTTAGAAAACAACATCGAGATGAATTTCTAGTACATCAAGAAAATAGGCAAACTAGCCTTCTTGAACTAATTCATACAGACCTATGTGGACATATGCAAACTAAATATTTAGGAGGTGTATCATATTTTCTAACATTTATTGATGATCGATCTAGATATACATGGGTGTACTTCATGAGGAGGAAAGGAGATGCATTTAAATACTTCAAGGAGTTCAGAACCATGATTGAAAAGAAGACAGAAAAATGCATTAAAATCCTCAGATCTGACAATGGTGGTGTATACGTGTCTGGAGCTTTCAAGAAATACTATAAGGAGAATGGTATCCAACAATAGTTTACAATATCACACGCTCCTCATCAAAATGGGATAGTAGAGCGAAAGAACAGAAAATTAGTTGAATGTGCAGGTAACATGCTCCAAGGTAAGCATATTTCGAATGGTTTTTGGGTAGAAGTTGTGAATACTGCTGTATATTTGTAAAATATTAGTTCGACAAAGAAATTAGAATTTCAAACACCATTTTAGGTTTTCAATGGATATAAACCACAAGTGAAGCATCTACGAATATTTGGTTGTAAAGCATTTTCCCACATACAGAAAGATGATAGGAGGAAACTAGATGCTAAATTACTTGAATGTGTCTTTGTTGGGTATTGCAATGATTACAAATTCTATAAGTTGTTTCACCCTACCACTCATAAATTAATTGCCAGTAGAGATGTGGTGTTCCATGAACATACAGATACAAATAAAAAAATAGAACAATGGCATAGTCTGACTAACAATGATGAATATGTCAAATCAAACTCAATAGTTTAGGAGCAGGAAGTGGAAGAGCCACAAGAGAACCAGGAGGAACAGAATAGCAGAAGCAATGGAGGCACAAGCAGCAGTGAAAGTAGCAGAGACAACATGAGCAGCATCAGTTCTTCTACAAGTTCAAATGAATACACAACAGAAAACAGAAGGATTATGGATGGAACACCTACAGGTAATCAAATCCTAAGAAGGTCAACAAGATAGACTCATCTCCCTTGAAGGTACAATGACTATGCTCTAATGGCTATTTTAATGAATATCAGTGAACCAGTGAATTACAAACAAGCTAAAAAATAAAGCAAAATGGGTTGAAGCAATGAACAAAGAATATAACTCAATTATGAAAAATCAGACTTGGGATTTAACCGCGTTACCAGAGGATAAGACACCCATAGGCTGTAAATGGTTGTTTAAATATAAGCTTAAATAATATGGTAGCATAGAAATATTTAAAACAAGACTAGTAGAAAAAGGCTATGCACGAAAGTAGGGAATTGACTTTGAGGATACTTTTGCACTAGTAGCAAAACTAAACACAATTAGAGTTGTGGTTGCATTAGCCATAGCACATAAATGTAAAATCCATCAATTAGATGTAAAATATGCTTTCTTAACTAGTGAATTAAAAGAAGAAGTCTACTTAGTCCAGCCTAAAGGATTTGTACAGAAAGGACATGAACATCTTGTATGTAAACTAAAGAAAGCTATCTATGGATTAAAACACGATCCTAGGTCATGGTACATGAAGATTGATACCTTCTTTAATAAAAAAGGTTTAGTTAAAAGAAAGAGTGACCCTAACCTTTATATGAAGAAAGACAAGGAAGGGAATATTTATTTGATATGTTATATGTATATGATCTCATCATGATAGGAAATGCATGTGAGTTAATTACAAAAATAAAAAATAAACTGTCACAAGAGTTTCAAATGAAAGACCTTGGAGAATTACACTACTATTTGGTACTTGAAGTTTGGAGAGAATCTAGGAAAACTATGATCACTCAAAGTAAGTATGTGAGGGAAATATTGAATAGATTTAACATGAGTGATTGAAAAGTATCAGCAATTCCTTTAGAACATAATGTGAATTTATGCAGTCAAGATGGATCAAAGGATGCAGATGGTACTTTATATCGACAACTTATGGGAATCTTGAATTATCTCACTACCAAAAGGCCAGATATATCATATGCAGTCAGCATTTTGATCTAGTTTATGGATAAACCAAATGACATTCATTGGAAAGCTGCAAAGAAAGTCCTTAGATATCTGAAAGGGATAGTGAACTTTGGCCTTTTATACATTGATAAGTTTGATGTTCAATTGGTAGGTTTTTCTGATTTTGATTGGGCAGGAAATCTAGATGACATAAGATCTACTACAGGATATGCATTTAACATTGGATCTGGAGTCGTATCATGGAGCAACAAGAAACAACCAACTATTTATCTATCATCCACATAAGCAGAATAGAAATCCATGTCTAGTACAACATGTGAAGCTGTCTAGTTGAGGAGAATTCTTGAAGATATTGGAGAAAAGAAAACAGAACCCACAAAATTACGTTGTGACAGTCAAAGTGCAGTCAAACTTGCACACAATCCAGTTTATCATGCAAGGACAAAACACATTGAACTGCAACATCATTTTATCAGAGAAAGGATTGATTATAAGCAAATTGAACTTATTTATTGTAACACAAGTGATAATGTCACTGACATATTTACCAAACATGTTGGCAAGATTCACTTTGATATCCTTAGGAAAAAATTAGGTGTTGTAGAAAATCCATTTCTACATTAAAAGTGTATGTTGGAATAATGTACAAAATGCTAGGAAGGTATCTAGTTATTGGGTTGATGTGTACTTTCTATGATTAGCATGCAGAGGTTTTAGATCCACCTTTCTTGGATCTATGATTTGGTTTGTTGTGACTATCCACACCTATATATTGTAATCTGTTCTCACTTGATAATTGAATTGGTTTGATACCTTTCCTTTGTGTGAGCAATCCTTCGTGCTCTACCCTGTCTACCTTCTAAATTCTAAGTCATAATAACCCTAAATACTTACGATACATTAATATAGGTATATTACAAGTCATCCCGACCTATAAAAATAAGGATCTATGGTTAGGTGATTCTCATAAATCTTGATTTCTAAATTTCTTCTCCTCTACCGAGCCAAAAGAGTTTAGATGTTTCCCTCTACTTATATATTGGGGGATATCGTTGAATTGAAGCCATGTGTATTTTTTTCAATAAGGTGTCACATATAACTCCTTTTATTGGCCAAGTTCAAGCTCTATTTTGTTTTTACAAAAAAATTGTTAAATCATCTTATATTAGACAAGTAAGGCCCTTCTTCCCTCCGAAAACATATCCTTGGGCCTATTTTGATGGGGACTCTCAAATCTTTCCAGGTAAAATGTACTATTGGTGTTGGTACAATTAAGTGGGCTGAGTTGTAGGCACTATTTCAACTTTTAAATATTATAGGAAATAAAAGGATGTCAATCATTCAAGTGATGGAAGACCCCGTTTTCACCAACAATAGTATGAAAAATGTACAAGAAGTGCAAGATAGTTGACTTTTCCTTTCGTTGGCCAATTAAAACTTATTGCTAGATCTTTTCAGAGAATGATTGTTTATCAAATTTTCAAGGAGCACAATGTAATAGCAATGATATTTCTAAGAAAACACTCTCCCTCCCTCTTGAATCACTGATTATTGAAGAAATGGAAGGATGATTAACTTCCAATGTGATACAGTCAAAAAAATCATAGTATTTCAATGTACTTGCTAATGTAATTTTGTGAGAGGTCTATATCAACCACAAATACTCTGAATGGTTTTGATGAGAATTTATATATCATAATGTAATAAAAGAATGTTTTCTCATTTTCCTTGGAATAGAAATACGATTTTTTTATTTGAAAAAGAAATATTACAAGTAATCCCCTCTCTAAATGCTTTTTCCTTGAAGCAAGTTTAACTTGAGCATTATGAACTGATTATAATAATTTTTGAGAAATAAATGGTTGAGTGATACCCTTCAAGCATCACACCGACAACTTAGTTCAAATATCTCTCCTTACTTATCCATAAATTTCTTTAGCTTCTTGTTGTTGTGAATGTTAATGATTTTTTGAAAAACTTTATCTGTCAACATTGAGGTTAAGGCTAGCTAGACTTTTAGTTAAAGTTGTCCATTTTATTACATTGTAGCAATTTTCAGCAACACCAATATTCGTTCCTCCAAAAAATGCTTCAAGTTGGCTAAGGAAATAGTAATTTTTTTCTTCTTTCCTTCCTGCATTGCCTTCATTTGTTTTCTTTTTGTAACATTGGTAAATACTCTCTACTTTATCTCGATACTTCTTGGACCTCCTACTATATTGAAACTTTCCAAAATCCCTTGAAACTTCATGGTGACCAACATCTAATAATAATTTATACAACTTGGTGAGAACTTGATACTCAAAATTAGAACCCTATCCACAAATATCATATTTTTGTGTTAAAAAGAACCAAAACAACCCTTGATTTAAAAAGTGGTGCTAGTCGTACCACCTTTTATTTTTCAAAGCCAAATTCACAACATTTCCAAAACCCCAATCAATGTGATTGTAATCAAAACCCTCAATCAACCCCTCAATAAAAAAATCATTATTTATGAGGTGATTAAAATTGGACATTGTTTCAAACTATAACCCTATACACAAACATAGTTGCAATGAAACTCCTAAAAAAGAAAAAGAGAAAAAAACACAAAAAATACATAGAACACATTAAAAACAATTATATAACAAAAAAGAAAACATTAAGATATAATTAAATAAAAAGAGAATTAAAAACAAATAAAAAAACATAAACACATTAAGAACAATTATATAACCCCAAAAAAATCATTAAAATATAATTAAACTAAAAAATAAAATATACTTAAATTTAAAAAAATGACTCTAAATATTAAAAAATAATAATAAAAATTAAAAAAAAATATTAAAAAACTACAAAACGAAACATATAAAAGTAAAATAAAAAACTAAAAAAAACATATAAAAAATTAATAATAAACTAAAAAAACAAAAGATTTTTTCTAAATTAAAACTAAATGAAAAAATATAAAATATACTTATTTTTTTTATTACACTAAACATTTAAAAACCACCATAAAACGTTAAAAAAGTAAATATTAGAAAATGAAAAACAAAGCTACATAAATAAAACAAATATTAAAGAAACTAAAATTAAATAAAAAATTAAGGATTTAAAAAAAAATAATAAGTCAAGAAAGGTAGCTAAATTGGTTGGATTCTGAATTCAAAGACTGTTTGATATTGATATTGGAAGGTCAATTCACATGAATTCAACTTTCTGGGTCCTTCAAGGTTAGGCTCCCAAATTTAGAGCTGATAGGAAAAGGCGCCTTTCAAACATGTCATATTTCGTTAGAAGAATTTAACGGAGAAGTTGAGACGACCTTATTAAGACTCGATTCTACAAAACGAATAACCCCTAAACACCACTCAAAGATGCTACCTAAAGCGACTCTTAAAGGGTTGCTTAATTACTAGAATCGAACCCCACTAAGGCCCTCCTAACTCTCCTCTCTTAAATCCTCTAAAGCCTCTCACACTACATTTGTTGTGTTTTTATTATTATTTCTTTTGTTTTTTTATGTTTTTTATTTGTTTATTTTTATTTTTATAGTCTGTGTATTATAAAATTTGAATACTTCTATTTTATTATATGGTATTTTGTATTTTAGTTTTTATATATAGATAGATATTGTTTTTAAAATGGTTAGTTTTAATTTTTTAAGTTTAGTTTGATTTTCTTAAAAGTATATGTATATTATTAAGTAATCATTTTTTTAAAGGAGTTTTTAAGTGCTTATATTCCTTCAAGTTGATAAAGGTATTTTTTCATGACATAGCATATTGAGGTCCATAAAGAAAGTCAATCTCTAGAAAATGTCGATTTGAGGAAGGTTTTGATTTACATAATATTATTGATTAGTATCATGTTGTTGAGGAAAATGTTAAATTAAACAAATTCTTGATGGTATATTTTTCTAATATTTTGACTTTAAGATTTTATTTTACCAATAACTATTATGTTTTTAAAATGTTGTTTACAAATATAAGGGATACTTGTTGTCGAGTTTATGTGAATCATCGCTTTATGGATAATAATGTTAAATGTTATCCATTTTATACATAAAATTTATGAAAATAGCTTAAAAATGGTTTGAAATGTCTTCATTTTCTCAAATTGTTTTACAAATTTGTCCATAAAATGACTAATATAAGAGGAAATTTTAAAGGAAAAACTTCCAAAACGTATATATTTTTCATTATGACTAGCCAAGTAAATGTGAAAAAAAATTCAAAATGCACATATTTTTTTCATTATAACTAGTTGCTAAATGTATTTTTTTCCTTCAAATTTGAAAAAACACATTTGCAATTTTTTTTTGTTATGATCAAAAAAATTTAAAATCAAAAGAAAATGGCTCAAAATGAAAAAAAATGTGCTACTATTATATACACTTTTTGAAACAGAGGTAAAAACAACTACTAAAATTGACCTCCAAAAAACAACAACAATGTTGGATTCACATCAAGTTGTATAGTTTGTTTATTGATTCCATTCCAAATTCATCCATAACAACATAAATTTATCTTCATTCAGCCCACTATCATCAATATAATATTTATTATCATAATTGTGAATGTCATGTCCACATATTTTGGGACATTAAAATTGTTAACCATGATGAAATTCTTAGGGGCTCAAATTGACATTAATTATTCTTCCTAAGAAAAATATTGCTAATAATTATTTTGAGGCATGTATTTAATTTAATTTCATCATTTTATTAATTATGGAATTAAATGATGTGGAAATAAACTTTCCAAGTCAAGTAAGCACTAGAGTCCAAAAATGTTGCCAAAAATGAGAAAAGAGGAATATTTCAAGAAAAGTAGCATAAATCTAGAAAGCAAGATAAAACAGGAAAAGAAGGAAAGTATGAAAAGAAGGAAAGTTCAGAAAAGAAGAAAAGTCAAAAAAAGAGAAAAAATAAGGAAAGGCAAAGCAAAGAAAAGAAAGGAAAGTATGTCCACTCATGGGTGACCTATTCTCACAGGTCACCAAGCCAAGTAACTTGCTCAACGGGTCAACAATAATTCTATAAAATAACTATTCCAACTCCATTATTGATTTTGGTTGTTATGTGTGATGAGCTATGCTTATGTGAGCATTACTTCTTCAGACTATTGGGAGATGAGCCCCAACCTTCCATTCCCCTCTCCTTCCATCCTCTTCTCTTCCAATATAGGTATGGAGCGCTAGATTGCAGAAATTGAAGCATTATCAGAGTTATTTGCAGCCTCCATCACATTTAGGTCAAGGTCCAGTGAAGCCCATGCTTCACCTATGGTCACAACCCCTTGCTGGTCATGTTCTCGGCCTCCCACCCCTTATTTTTGGAGTCTCCTTGTAATGTTCAGTCCATTATATGATTTTTGTTCTATAGTATCATAATACTCTATAATTTACATTTACCAGGTCGAAGCATCTTTGTCCATAAAGAATTTTTTCTTCAGTTTCACCAGAAAGGCTTATTTTATCATTGTATGGAGGAAAATTAATGAATATGAGTGCTATAAGAAATAGGCACAAAATAAGAAAGTCCTGGGAAGTGTTTGAATAGATATTATATGTTCAATGATATTATATGTACCTTTGTTACAATTAATATGTGTTACATAAATAAATTTGACATGATTTAACTGCTCAATTTTAGACCCTAGCTAGATTACTAGCTTTTAATGACTAGTTTTTCCAGAACTTATGTAAAATGAGTTCTATTAACTGAAACTGACCCCTATAAGTTCTAGTGGGTCACTGACAAGCTCAAATTCCAATAAATATCTCCAGAACCATTATTTTTTTGGGTTCATACCACCTTTTTGGATCCTCCTTTGCGTAGGGTTTCCCTTGGCCAAAAGTGCCGAAAAAATCCAAATTCATCCAAACTACTCAAAAATTTATAGAACTTATGAAAAATGTACAAAAATTTTTACTATGCTATATTAATTCTGGAACAAGCCTCTGCAAGTTTCCAGAATCCCCTGGTTGAAACAGACCGAACTACTCTTCCTAGTTTCACGGTTTGACTGCCCAGAAGTGTGGTAGTAGGTTTTTGCGGAGTGGATTCTGAACCCTAAATGGCATCAGATCTAAATGTGTTAGGGAATAGGAAATTACATTTCTGAATTTATTTGGTTTCTACCCACTTCCCACTCCTTTTTACTGCAAAATTTCCCAAAAGAAACCCCTGATTTTCCCAGTCCGAAAAGGCTTTGTGTGAAAGAATTCAATTTCAGAATTTTTAATTTAAAAATTGCAGCAATTTAATATTATGATCTATACATTAGATCAGAGATATCATAGTGGTATCAAATCTCTTTCCTTGGATCATCCTATGGAAAGAAAACCTCTCAGTGAAGAAATTTGCAGCCATGTCATACAATTGGGATGACTATGATGAGCAGTATGAAGAATACTATAGAAGATATGAAGAAGAAGAAATACTCTATGTTGATAGAGGCCTACCCAAAAATGAATAGGATGAAAACTATTGGACATCATATGGGGAAGAGATCAGATCTGATCTCCAATGGTTAAGAAAAACTTGACAGAGATTATTGAAGCATACGAGAATATGTCTCACTGCTATGAGGACTATCTAGCAATATTTGTGCAAAACTTTCTTTTGGAGATTTTATTTATTTCAAGTATGGATTATGATCCAAGAATGATTATGAGGTAACTTTTTAATAGAAAAAATCTATCCAGAGAGGAACCAAGTTGTTCCAACTCTCTGTGAAAAGAAGAAGAAGATGGAACCAAAGGTGAAGATTCCTCTAGGCCATCATCTTGTTAAATATATAAGAGTTTGTTTGGTTTTTCTTCAAATAGAGCTTATAAATATTGTGGCATGAGTACCACTAAATATGAAGAAGATTCAGGTTCCTTGAATAATAAGAGAAACGAAGTGGAGACAGAGATCCAATAGGTGAAGTGCAAATCAACTCAAGGTGGTTGCATAAGAGAAGAAGTTGAAGAGGAATGCACTTCAAGTTTCTTGGTGGGTGATATCCGGACCACTATTCAAGGTTTTGGCTCATGTATGGGAAGTGAGACATCTTTTGGATCAAATCCAAAAGAGGTACAAAAATCAGATTTACAGTCACCTTCTAATCCACATAATGCAGATGAAAACAAGGCCACACTGCTTGGTTGTGAAGCAGAAATTTTGGTGGAAGAGCAGGCCACCATATTATCCGTATAGAAAGATGGTAATGTTAAGAACATGGATAGTAAAATTTATGACTTTTGTAGCATCCATGTACACCTGCAACAATCTGATCCATGTAAATATAAAAAGTCTTCACTTGCATCTGAGGACTGCAAAAGGAAGGCCAATTGTGAGGGAGATAAATTCACTCCTATTTTCCCTGTTGGTGATCACATAATTAGTGCAAAGAAGGGTGATATTGTCAATGATGATAAGATGGTGAAGGAATATTTTGGATCAGATGCAAAAGAACAAGAAATATCATATTTGAATTCATCATTTGAATTTCTTAATGAAGTGGAAGGAAAGCCCCCACCAGCTGGATCTGAACTAGGAATTTTGAAATAGAAAAATGTGATGCAATGAGATGGACATAGTTTAGAATTTTGGACTCCTTTGCAGCATGATAAAGCTGAAATGACAGGGCATGACATTCTCTCTAATTTATTTCCTTATCACATTTCATTCCAACCTTCAGATATACCCTCCACTCCACATCATGGAAATGATTTTGCAAAAAATTCAAATGCTGATTTGTATGTTGAGAACAAGTTTTGTGTTGTGGATCCATGCCACAAAAAAAATGGTCATGTATGTCAGCTATTGGAAAAATAGACCTTGGTGGAGGATTTTCTTGGTTAGACACATAATTTGACTAGGTCACTAAAGGAGGATAGAAATAAGCTTATGGAATCCATGAAAAACTTTGTTGACATCAATGCCTTCATGGAAAGATGTTGTTGGAAGGCTTCTGGTGGAGAGATGGAAGGAGAAGCATTTATGGAGGAATGCATAGTACTGAAAGAAGGCATGGACAAGATGAAGGAGAGCTATGTGAACTTATTATTTGATAGAGATCATCTCTTCATGGTGTTTGAAATGTACCACAATGCACTCAAGAAGGAGGAAGAATAATCTAAAAGGATCACTAATAAGTGGGAGATCACCAGTGACTTATTGACATTAGAGGAAATTTGGGGTCTAAAATAGGCCTTATAAGAAAACGCGCCAACAATAAAGTTTGTGAGTTGGAATTCAAGAACCAATAGAATTTCAATAAAATGAGTCAACCATAATGGTTGAATTGACATATTTGTCATAAAAGAAAATTACTTTTTTTGTACGTATTTTCGACATATCTACATGTGTGTTTACTCAAATTTCGGGTGGGAGAGCTCGTTGAATGTGTAATTTAATTATGCATCCAACGAGTACCCACAATGTATACTTTTGATGAACCCTGCTACCCCAAAAATAATAAATACCTAAAAAATGTGATGATGATGTCATCATCACATTTTTTCAGGCATTTCTTGTTTTTGGGGTAGCAGGGTCTATTAAAAGTATGCAGTGTGGGTAATCGTTGGATGTGGAATTAAATTATGCATCCAATGAGCTCTCCCGGTCAGAATTTGAGTAAAAACATAGGGAAATATGTCGAAAATACGAAGAAAAAAAAGTAGTTTTTTTCATTCTTTCTCCAAAATTAATAACTATTATTTCATTATTTGAACTATTATTTTATTATTTGAAGTATTATTTTATCATTTTCCTTAGGAGGCCCATTTTAGACCTCAAATTTCCTCTAATGAGAGAACACAAATATTCCTTCAAGATTCAAAGTTCTGGATCTGTCAAATTCAAAGGGAGTTGAAGGTGTCACCCCTTTCATGTTTCATGCAAGGAAATTTTTTGGGTTTAATGGAGGAACCTCATGTGGAGGACAACCATGAGGAAGGAGCATATTTGCAGGTGCTTGTGAAAATGTATGAGGAAGACAATTTTGTCCAAACATTCATTGATGTTGAGAGGAAGGATGAAGTCTTCTTATCTACAAGAAAGAGGGCTGATCACATTCCTTATGTATCAGAAAATAATATTCCTTATTCATCCATTCACTGGGTGGATAGAGACATCTTTGGAGTGAAGAATGTGGGAGGTGAAGAATTTAATTTCTGCAATAATGTTTTTGTTGGGACTGACATTGTCTTGACATGTGGGCAGCCGTAAAGGTTTAATTTTCAGCTATTGGATACCTTCCATACACATGCACATAAGGTGAATTCTTATTTGTTTGTGCTTGAGGACTGTGTAGACAATTTTGATGAGAACCAAGCACTAGGTCTTTTCCAGAAAAAACTAGATTTTTTTTTTGGAAAGAGTCTCTTCCCAATGGGAGGGTCAGATGAGGATGAATATTGGGATGCCATAAGTTGGGTGGATGATTATTGTAGGGTTATGATACAAATTTATAGCCATACTTCTATTTCATCCTCATCAAATGAGAATGAAAATTGGGAGAATGAATTTTCCTTGTTGGTGCAACAAGAAGAGTTGGAGGCTTTCCTAGGTGTTCATAATGACTTGTGTAATGCACCACCACCCTCCCATCATCCAGATAGGCACATATGGCTATCACTTGATTCCATTCCACCGCATGTGGATTGGGTGGAAGATTATATGTCACACATGGAGTCTTCTTGCATAAATTTTTTGCACATGATGAGTGCAAGGTAGATAAGCAAGCAAACTTCCAAGGGAAGTTGTTGAGGAAAATATATTACATAAGGTGGTATTTGTGGAGGAAATCCACACAATTGGATATATTCTTGCATTATTTGACTAGTGGAAGAGCGTTGAGCTATTGGAAGTGTTCACATGGACCTTTTAGTAGGAGTGTTAGTACCTTATTAAATGGGAAGAGGGGACATTTATTTGTTTTTCCTGCTTTCTTTTTTTGGATATAATTGTGATGCATCATCTTATTGTGAGCAGTTTGGGCATCCTTGCTGGTTGGATGATGCCTATACTCATTGGGGTTGGACATGGGATTCACACCTATGCCTTTGCAGCAAAATCATTGTGAGATTAAATGCTGATGTGAATCAATCACATAAGGAAGTTTATGTTGGGTTGGGAAATATGACAGATTTCCAACTTTGCATTGAGAATTTCTAGTTTTCAGTGCAGTGGTATGATTTCCGTAGCATGAATCTCATTTTCTGTGATGACAAATTTGTATGGTGAATTCTAATGTTTGGGTACTTACAGTTGAGGAATTGGGATCCATGCATAAATTTTCCTAATAAATTGTGTGGGAAGGCATTCTCACTTAAGGGGGTGCAATGCAAGCAATGGGACCTTGGCATTGCTTGTTTTGGAGAAACTTTACAGGCTGGCTTGATGGAGCAAGTCAACCTTTTTGAACAATCGATTCATGCTCCAGTTCTCCTACATGATGAATAAATTTGTAGAACTCTGGAGTGCTTCTGCTTGAGGACAAGCAAATTTTTTTGTTATGATGAAAAAAATTCAAAATCAAAATAAAATGGCTCAAAATGAAAAAAAAAATCTACTATTATATACACTTTTTGAACCAGAGGTAAAAACAACTACCAAAATTGACCTTTAAAAAACAACAATTTTGGATTCACATCAAGTTGTATAATTTTCTTAATGATTCCATTCCAAATTCAACCATAACAACATAAATTTATCTTCATTCATCCCACAATCATCAATATAATATTTATTATCATAATTGTCGATGTCATGTCCCCATATTTTGGGACATTAAAAGTGTTGACAGTCATGAAATTCTTAGGGGCTCAAATTGACATTAATTATTCTTCCTAGGAAAAATATTGCTAATAATTATTTTGAGGCATGTATTTAATTTAATTTTATCCTTTTATTAATTATGCAATTAAATGATGTGGACATAAACTTTCCAAGTCAAGTAAGCACTAGAGTCCAAAATTTTTGCCAAAATTGTTGCCAAAAATGAGAAAAGAGGAATATTTCAAGAAAAACAACATAAATTCAGAAAGTAGGATAAAACAGGAAAATAAGGAAAGTATGAAAAGAATGAAAGTTCAGAAAAGAAGGAATGTCAAAAAAAGAGGAAAAATAAGGGAAGGCAAAGAAAAGAAAAGAAAGGAAAGGATGTCCACTCATGGGTGACCTATTCATATAGGACACCAAGCCAAGTAACTTGCTAAACATGTCAACATTAATTCTATAAAAGAAGTATTCCAAATCCATTATTGATTTTGGTTGTTATGAGTGATAATATATGCTTATGTGAGAATTACTTCTGAGTGTTGTGCCTCAAACTACTAGGAGATGAGCCCCAGCATTCTATTCCCCTCTCCTTCCATCCTCTTCTCTTCCATTGCAGGTATGGAGCACTAGATTGCAGAAATTGAAGGATTATTAGAGTTATGAATCCCATAATGTTTAGGTAGAGATCCAATTAATCCCATGCTTCACGATGCTCACAGCCCCTTGTTGGTCATGTTCCGGGCCTCCTGCCCCTTATTTTTGGAGTCTCCTTGTAATGGTCAGTCCATTATATGATTTATGTTATGTAGTATCATTATATTATGTAATTTACATGTACCAGGTCGAAACAGCTCTGTCCATAAAAAAAATTGTCTTCAGTTTCGCTAGAAAGGCTTATTTTATCAATGTATGGAGGAAAATTAATGAATATGAGTGCTATAATAAATAGGCAAGGATGGGGAAGTGTTTGAAGAGATTTTATATGTTAAGTGATATTATATTTACCTTTTTTACAATTCATATGTATTACAGAAATAAATTTTACATTATATAACTACTCAATTTTAGACCCTAGCTAGATTACTAACTTTCAATGACTAGTGTTTCCAAAACTGATGTAAAATGCATTCTGTTCACTCAAAATCAGCCCTGTAAGCTCCAGTGTGTCAATAATAGGCCCAAATTACCATACCTATCTCCATAACCATTTTTATTTGGGTACGTACCACCTTTTTGGATCCTCCTCTACGCAGGGTTTCCCTTGGCCAAAACTGCCATAAAAATCCAAGTTCATCCAAAACTACTCATAACTTTCCAGAACTTTTGAAAACTATCCAAATCCTTTTTTTATGATATATTAATTCTGTAACAACCCTCTACAAGTTTACGGAATCCCCTGGTTGAAACAGATCGAACTACTCTTCCTAGTTCCACGGTTTGACTACCTAGAAGCGTGGTAGTAGGTTTCCGCGGAGTGGATTCTGAATCCTAAATGGAATCAGCTGTAAATGTGTTATAGAATAGAAAATTATATGTCTGAATTTATTTGATTTGTTCCCGCTTCCCACTCCTTTTTCGTGCAAAATTTCCCAGAAGAAACCCCTGATTTTCCTAGTCTAAAAAGGCTTTGTGTGAATTAATTCAATTTCATTATTTTTAATTTAAAAATTGAAGCAAGTTAATATTATGATTTTTACGTTATATCAGGGCTATCACATTCAATATTTGAAGTCTCATAGTCACAAAATTATTTATTTCCAATAAATTCCCCCCATTTGTAGAAGATGTTGAAATGATGTATTAAGTTCATAATCATGGAGAACATATAAGATCTTGTTATGTGAATCAATGTGTGACTAAATTTGATTATCCAAAATCAATGTTTCAAGCTCCCTTTTAAGACTCATGGAAATTGTTATGATTGCATTTGAATATCAAAATATATGAAAAGAGTTGTATGCCCAATAAGGATTTCATGTCCAATGTGAATGTATAGAGTTCCCACATGGGCATGAGAATGTATGTAAGTGATACATTTTCCTTGAAATTTGTGTAATTATTTTCATATAAATCATGAATAAATTTCCTTAACACACTAGTTTCAAGGAATTTTTAGAATTGATATTCTCAAAAAAAAATTCCTAGGGATTTTTAGAATTAGTATTCTGTAAAACTTTGTTTCTTGGTTCGAGATTATTAAAAGATGAAAGTGTGTCAAAATAACTCTAAATATTATATATTTTAATTATCCCGTATTTAAAATAGAGAAAAATACTCATTTTTATCAATAATTATATAAAGAGTTGGAAAATCACTTATCCCGCATATAGAAAAGGGTTATTATTCTTCTATACCTCTTGGTATATAATAGAGGTTATGGGGATCCTTTGTGCATAATGTTGAAAATCATTGTGATCATATTTATAATACTCCGAGATAGGATACATGGATTAGAGCTCAAGTTGTAATGTTGGATATTTTTTTAGGAATAATGATATTTTTCCCTTCTCATTGATGTTTTCCCATTTGGGTTTTACCACATACATATGTTGTTCTCTTATATATTCTTGTATCTCTATTTTTATTCATGCTCTTTGTTTCTTGGTTAGGTAGAAGATTATAATAGTTAATTCTTTGCATGTTTTTCATTGTTGTGTGATGTGAAAATCTGATTCACAACAAGATCTAAGAGTTAAGAGAATCCTCTCATCTAAATAATTTCACAAAACATGCAGAAAACAATGTAAAAGAGAAATATTTACACATAGAGATGCTTCCAATAACTGAGTTTTCTATTATTGTATAACATGTAAATATGTCTGGAACATGATTATAATACAATAGGAGAAAAGTTTTAGCCTTTGGAGGAAAATTGGTGGCATACATGTGGTAGGCTTATATTGGACCTCAAACCACCATAGGTGGACCAATGAGCTCCCAAACCATCTCAAATGTTCATGAATGGCCATGTGAACACAGCTATGTCATAAATAAGGGTAGAATAGGATTTCTAGAGTGCATGGGTGAGTGGAAGTGGCCCTAGGCATCATTTAATGGTCCAAAAGAGAAAAAAACACTCAAACACAATGCATGAGAACCTATAGTCAAACCAGTTCCCTGTTTTAAGGAGTGGGAGTGCCCCAGGAAACCAAAATATCATTAATGAGGGTGCTCATGCTCCTGAAAGATAAAAATATGGGCATTGGGTGTGATTGATGGTAAAAAACCACAAAATACCTTCGGAGGCCAACATAACCAAAGTTTGGACTATGCAACATATGTCAGAAACAAATGAAGGTATGTCCTAGGTGATATGTGATACAAGTCATGCCCAGGTGAACACTAAGGACAACAGTCGACTGAATGAATTGAGATATGTTATGGTGGAAGCATAGAAAAATAACAAGTAACACAGGAATACATTATATTGACAGAATTTATGTGCACGAACAATATACAAGAATTAAAACCAAATTCTATTATTACTTCTTCTCTCAGAAGGTTTGGTTTTTGTTACAATAGTGTACATATTTATCTAGGATGCTGATATGCTTGGTTGAATACCCATTATGTTCATTTACAAGAAGGTATGACGGTTTGGAAGTTCAATAGTCTCAAACGAGTGGAAAACAAAGACACTATGTCGATGTTCGACAGTCGTTGAGAATGAAAAGAAATGTGAATATTATTTCTGTTGAGCACAAAACCTATCAAGGTTGTCAAAGTCGGTTTTGTCGACATTCAGACTTCTCGAATTCGATGTTGAACTTGTCGAAGGAGTCGAAGTGTTAGAGTTTTTTGAAGTTATACAAAATGCCAACTGCTAGCTGGATAATTCCTCCTTCCTTAACAAACAATGGTATCCATTGTGTATTTGGTCAAGTGAGGAAACATGTTGGCTACTACAGTAGCAGAGTACCATTTTCCTTCTGTGGGGATTTTTCCATCATTAGCCACTTGAAACAAGGGAATGGAGTTCGTCCTTTGTATGGAATATACATCGTCCCACAATGGTCTCACAAAGAAGCGGTTCCTAAACATCTAGATGGATGTATTTAGGATCTTTTGTATGCAATTCATTATGTTCCAACAATGGTGTATGGTATGGTCAAAGTAGATATACATTGCATACTAGATGTAGGCCAAGGCATGTAGGAATATTGAGTTGAAAATAATTTTCTCCAATCTTTTTAATTATACTATATGGGCCATATCACAAAGGTTTCAACTTTCTATATGGACTAGTGAAGTGCTCCTTCTTTAGATGTAACCAGACCTGATCCCCAAATTTGTAATAAATGAGGAATACAATGCTTGTCGTGTCCAGGATTAGATTTTGCATTATCTCATTATAACATTTCCCATGCTTGATTCTGGATGTTGTAGATTTGATCTCTTGACTTTAATGCTTTCTCCACTTCTTGTCCTTTGAATTCAGTGTCATTTGACTTTGTCGAGGAACTGATCAAGTCAATAGGCGCTGAGGGTTGAAATATGTAACATATATAAAATGGAATCTTTCCTGTAGAGCTGTGTTGAGCACGATTGTAACTTTGTTGTATGTATGGAAGGTTGTCATCCCATGTTTGACGATTCTTGCGATTGTACATGTGAAGCAGTTGTTGTTGCAGGTAATTAATCCACTTGAGTTTTTTAGTTGTCTATAGTTTCGATTGGGACATAGAAGACTGCATAGGTTTATGGTTAGTGATTATGAACATTTCCTTGGAAAGAATGTAGTATCTCCATTGCTTAAGAGCTTGCACAATGGTGTACAATTCTTTTTAATCTGTCAAATACCTTCTAATAGTGTGGTTGAAAGTTTCAGAATGAAACACGATTGGGTGACCTGACTGAGTGATCACTACGCTGAGAGCGTAGTTCGATGCATCTATCTCAATCTCAAATGGATTATACAAATCAGGTAACACAAGCATTGGTGCAATACAAATATTTTCTTTTATTTTTTCAAAATCTTGTTCTTGTGTTAGGGTCCATTTGAAGACAATTTTCCTATTTCCTTTAGTCAACTGACTCAAATGCCATGTGATATGACTGAAGCCAAGTATGAACCATCAATAGAAATTCTCCAAACCAAGGAAAATTCTTAGTTCATGAATGTTTTGAGGCATGGGCCAATATTTGAGGATATGTACTTTTTTTGGGTCGACATGAATGCCTGGAGAGTCAATTACATACCCCAAATATTTGATGCTGGTCATCACAAATGATAATTTTTCCATGTTCATATATAGACGATGTTGTTGGAGAGTGTCAAAAACTTGTCGAAGCTATCTGACATGTTGTTGAGGCCTGGAAATTCGTAGGCAACAACAGGAAGGGATTCTCCCCATTCAACGTTCCCAAATAGCCCATGACTGTTTAGTGAAGGGAACCCGTCCGGTTTGTGGTCCGGTTACCGTAGGTCAAGTAACAAAACTAAAGGTTTTACTGGTTGCGGCCCCGTCCACCGTATATATTTTTGTATTTTTGAATTAATGTATGATATGCACATGCCTAATTAACATGCAGGGTGATAAGATATGCAAGGAGTAGTCAAAAAGTGATGCACAGGTTCTTACCTCTCGTCTTAGAACTCACAAGCATCTGAATCACATAAATAGTACTAAAGTAAATCTAACTATCTACCTATCCCTGGGGAGCCAAAATGTAATTTATTAATGAGTAGTGTATATTGTACATGCATTATAAAGAGAAATTACAGATAGTTGATATTCCTTCCCACAAAACATGAACGATTAAAGATATTTAGAAAATCAGATAGCCAATTGCTTATGAACAACATTCATTACTCATGGTGATAACTTCACAGAATAAACTAGAAATCATTCAAACAAGAACATAGGCCCTAAGAGTTAGAACGATCTCACAGTTAATGGACAAAAAGCTGGAAAAAAGAAATAGTTCATCTTCCACCAATCCATAACATAACATTTGAACGTCCCACCAAACTTTCTACTTTAAGCAAACAATAATTCTTTATTGCAAAAAAAAAGTAGTTCTTCTTACAATATCTCTTTTCTTGTCTAACTGGGGAAAAGGTCCTTCTTTCTTCTAAGTCCTCTATATTTATACAAAAAGAATAAGACTGTTGGGCTGCCTACGAATAAATCTTGGGCTTCCCCAACTCTTCACCTCCCAAAATTTTGCTTTTACTAAGTATTTACAAAATTGAAACCTATTACAAAAATGGGAAAATATTCACGAGGAGGGCCTCGCTTGATTATTTAGAAATTTCTTCCAAGCCGAAGCCTATAAGGAGATGCCTTCAAACTCAGAAGGTTCCAAAAAATGGATATTTATCTCGAATTTTGCAGCCTGGTTCTTAATGGCCTCAATTCTGGCTGCACTCAAAGGAAGTTGATCTTCTAATAGCTGCACACTGACTGCGGAATGACCTACTTCATTCCTTAGTGTCTGGTCATCGAGAGCTTTGACGTGCTGTATTTTGCTTTCTTCTTCTTGGTACCTTTTCTACAAAATTTCCACAAACAAGTTGTGGTCCGGAAAAGCATCCAACCTCCGTTCAACTTCTACTTGGCATTGGTTATAGGTAATCAGGAGCCTTTTGAAGAATTTTGTACATGCCCCTTTTGTGTTTCTAACAGCCTTCTTGAATTACTCAGATGTGTTGATGGAAAAATCCAATAAGTCGTAGTCCTACTTAAGGGCCTGTTGATCTTTTGAGGGCAGCTCTGCAAGAGCTTCTTCATTGTTCTCTGGTCTCACCATCTTTGCTGTCAGGACTTCCAGGATGTCCTGAGATCTATCAAAAAAATATGAGGAGGTCTCCAAAATCTCCTCCAACCGACCATCTACTTGCAAAATCCTACATCTTTCCTATTCTATGGCTATCTGCAACTGAAGCATCTTTGCGTTTTGTGCCAGCACATGTTCCTTGAAAGGTTGGAGATTAACCTGTTGTTCTTTGGCTTCCTCTAAAGCTACTATTAGAGAGGTAATATGCCCTTGAAGTTTTTTCTCTTGTTCTTGAGATTGCTTCTCATTCTCCTCCAAGGTGGTCTTTTGCAGCTCCAGATCCTCTATCTTTCCTAACAGTTGTTCTTTCTCCAGACATTCCTAGGCAGGATCCATATATATTCTCTCTGCTTGGATAACCTGAAGTTTGACCTTTGAAGAATTTATCTCTTTTTGCACATCCTCGAATTTTCTCTTTAGCTTATTGTTTTCTTCTCTTTCCTTTCTTAGTGTGTCTTTTAGTTGAGAAGAAGACTTCTTAGACTGCTCCAGATCTGTCATTATTTTGTTTACATTGTCCTCTAAAGCATGGATCAATGCAACCCATGCTCTAATAGTGAACCTGGCATCTCTGTCTGTTCCGTATACAATGGTCGTATCAGTTATCATCTTACTAGACAGATCCCCTGTTTCAACCTTATTTTCAGTTCTTTTTACTATCCTTTTTCTTTCTTTATCATAGAATATAGTATTAAAATCAGGGACCTCTTCCCCTATCTTCTGTTCAAAGGGGACTAGTCTAAGGGTGGGGGCCATAGACTGTCCAGGTGTGCTGACAGGTGGTACTCCAGGGTCTTGAACATTGGGGTTCTCCACGTCGTGGGTCTGAATGTCTGCTATGTTGGAGGCTGACTGTTCTATCACTGTTTAGGTCAACTTCATCCTCTCTGCCTCCTGTTTTTGAAGCTCCTCATCTAGCTTCCTTTTTCTTTCTTCTTCTTCAATCTTGGAATCTTCTTCTACTTTTTTGGCTGCCTCTTGTGCAGCTCTTCTTTTCTCTTCCTCTTCTCCCTTCAGTCACCCTTTGGATTCTTGGGATAACCTTTGGGCTTCTTCGTTTCTTTTCCTGGTTTCCTCATCAGCCTTGGCTTGCTCATCTTGCCCCTTTCCACCTTTGGTGGTGATTTTATTTTTAAATATTTTCATCAAGTTCGTTATGTTGAATGCACTACAGAAGATGGAATATTCTCTATCCCAATGGTGAGTGTATTCAAAATGGACATTGGCCTCTTTGCAGTGTTCAACAACCTTGTTGTGGGAGTCATTCTTGTGGAAGGGCATTTCCCCAAAATGAAACTTTTCCAACTCCTCCACAAATTCATCGGTCTTCTTAACTCTGGTAAACTTATAACTCCCCAACCTGAAAGGCAAAAGGAGGATATGCAGCTTTCTTATGTTCAAATAAAAAGCTTCCTATGTCATCTAGGAAGACTTGCCTGACTGCCTCTTTGTAAATTATATAGTCTGTGGCATACTTAGGCAAAAGGGAGGGTGCTCTAGAGCCTCCAAACATTCTAAAATAGAGCCCTTCTCAGTCAGGTAGTAATCAACAAATTCCTCGATCACCTGCAGTGCCTCCTCAGACATACAGTTACATTATTTTAAGAAAATAAGAGTATATAATGGCATGATAAAATGTTCGCAGACCTCCCTGTAGTGACTGTGGTACTTGTGAGCCCACAGTGGTTTGTATGCAGCGTAAACAGGTATCCTTTCCCGGTCCCAGATGCACCTTAGGTCGGGGAAAGGTTGATTGCATAATATGAAATCAATGAGTATGGCATTCATATAAAATTCTGACCTCTTTTAGGACACTCCTCCCAAAGCTGAGGCCATACAGGCTAAAAGCATTAGAGAGAATTTGAGGTAAAAAATGGGCCTCCTAAGAGATATACTACAAAAATTTAAGATATATTAAAATATTATGAATTAGGGGTTTTATGGGGTAGGTATATATGACAACTCATCTCCTACACTACTTTTTCTGCACAATATAAATAACCATGGTTGAGTTACTTTTCTAAATTGACTATAAATAAAATTAATAAAATAACTCTACAATGATGTGAATAAAATTCATTGTAAATTCCCAAAAAATTATTGTCCTTTAGCATTTATTTGTATTGAACTTGTAAATCAAATTAAACAAAAATGAATTTAATTTATATGCATAACTAACATATTTTTTTCATATAAATATCATTCATGAATTTAATTTATTTTAAAAGTACAAGATTTAAATACAATTGAGTGAATATATAATTTAAAATTAAAAAACATGAAAATGACAATATATTATTTTATAAAAAAATGTGAAAAGACATTTTCATGAATTATGAGTACTTTACTTGAAAATGACAATAATATTATTTTATGAGAAAGTGAATTGTGAGTACTTTACTTGAAAATAACAATAATATTATTTTATGAGAAAGTGTGAAATGACTTTTATTGTCAATACTTCAATTTATGACTTAAAAGTACTTGTACCACTACCTTGGTTAACTATGGGTTTTCATCCACCATAGAATATGTGACAAATAAACATTCTTAACTCATGCAATGCCACCTCAACCATGGGGGATGATGTCATCTACTAGAATGTAATTGGTTGATTTTTATAGTACATTTTGGTCCTTTTGAGGCCCATTTTTTACCTCAAATTCTCTCTACTGACTGTTCGACACTATGTTGGACCAGTTGAAAATGGTCCCTTGTGCCGCAACATAAAAAATAATCGTCATCCACTCCAATTTGAAGATTTTGCCATGAGCTCTCCCAAAAATTATATTTAGCATTACGGCAATGAACCTATAAGGGTTCCTTAAGCTCACTGTGTCATATTCTCCCGTCATCCTGGTTCTAAAGTTTCTTCCAAGCATGAGCATTGTTTTGAGGGTCTCGACGAGATCCACTCTGATGTTTCTCAGCCAATCTTTAGTTAAAAATACTTGTGCTTCTAGCAGGTGGTAGGCTAGGGCTACATATCCCGGGCTATAGGCAGCATAGCGTTGTTTGTCGAGATTCTCAAGAATCATAGTGGTTACATCTGCCCTTGGCAGGTTCCACCCAATCACTTCAGAGCAAGGAAAGAGCTCAGGTCTGGTAGCAACTTTCATTAGCGAATACCTTTCTATATTGGTGTATATGTTTTCTTCCTCAAAACTGATATCAGACACCTCTTGACGAGTGATCAACCTGTAGATGTCTCCCCACTAATACTCAAGCTCGACACCGGTTATACATTTTGTGTCTTCATAAATATATTCAGTCTTGGTGATGAATTCTACGTCGAGATCCTCTTGGACCACAGGGGCCTTCTTCTTTTGACGCTTAGACATTTTGAGTTTGGAGGAATCTTCCTGTCACGTATAAAATTGTAATTGTTAGGCTATTTCTGGATAAATTGCAGAGATTGAGATAACAATGTAAAATGTTGTACCTCATATGTGTTTAACATGACGACAATTAATTGAATGAAGCAAATATGTTCGCGCTAATACTCCTGTCTAACACTGAAATCGGCTCAGTCAACGAAGCTTGAGCGGGAAGCAGAGCCTACGTTAAAATGAAGACAACCTTGGGCTCTCTTTGGTCGCCATGACCACTGCGCTACGTGGAACGATAGGGGAACTTATTCTAGCCATTCAATGGGGCGTTTCAGGAAAAACATTGCAGATGTGCATTCTACGACCAGTCTTAGGTTGGGTGATGCTATGCTACCCCAGACCGGCTCGGGTTCGAATTTGACCGTGAACCGGGTCGCTCAAAACAATGAGGTAAAACACGGCCTTGGTTTGCAAGATGTGGTAATCAGAGAAGGGGAAATCAGTCATGTTGGAGCAGGGTCCCGCAACTATAGAAGAAGCTACCAGTTTAGCGAATAGATAGTTTTGGCAGATAGACAAGATAGAGCTACGACGCCGTAGAAGGTTTCCAGCTGCAGAGCAGAGCCGAAAACCATGACTTTTAAGATAGAGAAGTCAAGGAAGACGACGGTACTTGAGCGACCGAGACAAGAGATCTCACCCACTGCATTGAAGGCAGAGATGGAAGAAAGGAGGGCTCAGCTACCCTCATAAAGGAAAAGGAGCAACAAGGCTGAGGCATTGAAGACAAAGGACAGCAAGGGAAGTAGCGCCGGTACCCATGGTCAGCGCTGGGAAGCATGGAAGACTGCAGGAAGCTGTGGTGAAGGGAAGCGGTGCATAGTACCCATGATCAACGCTGGGAAGCATGGAAGACCGCAAAGAGCTGTGGTGTGACGGATAGCGGCTACCTCAAAGTACAGATACGCCGACTGTCACTAGTTAGGGTTTGGGTTACTGTTGGGACAGGCCCACAGTGTTGTAATGGCGAGACCTTTGGGATGCCTATAAAGGGATGTATTTTGTATTGTAAAAGGTTGGCAGGTTGGCATTTTGAGCAGTTTAAGCCATCCAGCTAGATAGTTAGCCATTGAGTCTGTTAGCTCATAGCTACCTTGTATTGTAATAGAGTTGAGCTCTGGTTCTGTTATTAGCTGTAGTATCTTACTGTAACCAGTAGCTGGCTCATAGAGCATGCATGTAATGATCCACAGGGATCGACAGAGAGGGAAGAATATATTGTAAGAAAGGAAATATAGAGATAGAAAAGAGATCTAAGAGAGAAGATCTCAAGCTGCATATGCGGTGCAGCAGAGCTGTGTTTACCTTCCCCTGAGCTATAATAGAAACATAGTTCTGTGGATGTAACTTCCATCCTGGAGGTCAACCACGTTAAAATCGAGTGTTATGTGATTGAGTTATGTGCTGTGTTTACTTGTTGCATCTAACAGTTAGTATATGAGACTTTGCTTACAGTTTAATGTATGAATGCATTATTCCGTTGCAGTAATATAGAAGGATAGATATAAGTTGAAGTATTTGGCATGTTGTATGTGGGTTCATTTACATTTTGCTTGAAACAATCACCAGTCGCAGTGTTAAACAGCATGTCATGTTGAGTCCTGCAAGTCGACACGAACAACGCTAAGTGCGCTGAGCCACGGGAGTAGGATATCGTAGGGAGGCGACACCGCATCGGTAGAGGAGCTGTAGTGCACGATACCATAGGTTGAGGACTTAGTGTTGGGAAGAAGTTACGTGTTGACTGGTGCGCGAAGATGCGATAAGGTTGGACTCATCGCGAGTCGGTGGAAGTTTCACGACGTGGAAAGGAAACCGTGCGACGGGGAGAGAGAGATCTCGTAGCTAGAAGGGCTGCGAGGCAAGGAGGTCGTGTGACGCGAGCAGGGAAGTCACGCGACGCACAGAGAAAGAGACCTCGTGGCTAGCAGAGCTGCGAGGCGCAAGTAGGATGCCACAGAACCTGGTCCAAGATGCTTGAGTCCTTGGCCAACCCATTAGAATCACTTTGGGTGAGACTTCAGGCCGCTTCGCGGTCTGTCGCCGAAAGGGCCAGTGAGCTAGGGGTGTTGTTGGTTAAACACAGTAAACCTGGGTCTGCCCATGATAGCCAACAAATGGTTCCGTTGCTGGCTTTGAACAAACAGAGCACTGATGTTCTGGTGGCACCCTACTAGAGACGAACTCAATGAGTGGGTTTGGTCTAACCTGAAGGATTTTGTTGAATGAGAGAACAGGAGTCCTAAACTAAACACACAGGCCTGGTTACAGAAACATGTCCTTACAGACATCCATGCGATATTTTTTACGACCTTTGGAAATGAGCTTTGTGACTGTTTATCAAAGTTGACCGATACAAGCATATTCAAAAAGAAAAGAGACATTGTCTGAACACTAGAGCTGATTCAGACCGTTGAGAACCTTGATAATCCCCTCACAAGAGCAGTAGACTTCTGGCTTGCGAGTGTGCTAGGAGGCTTCGTCACAGAGTTTGCAGTTGACCAGACGAAAAGCTTCAGCGAGGCTGAGCGCTACTTCTTCAAAGGATATCATGGTAAGTACCTAAGATCTTTAAACTTGTCCATTAAGATGTTATTACATGAAAAATGAACAATGGATCTAGTTTCATATGAATAAGTAGAAATAGTAATGTCGCAAGAGTTTGAAAGTGATTTTGATGACATTGGAAGAACACAAAGTGGAAAGAAGTATAAAGTAGATTTCAGATCTCCAATATTTGGAGACAGTTCAGATAGTGCTAGACAGCAGAGTCATAGTACCATAGAAGAAACAGAGGGGGGTATCCCTTACCACCCTTACACTCCACAGAAACAGATCGGGACTTAGAAAAATCCCATAGGAACTCCATCCAGTAGCTCACAGGCAGTACCTACCACCGCTACATCACCTCCACCTCCATCGTCGAGTGGTAGTAACACAGTGCATCAACATCCACCGCGTAGAAATAAAATGGGGGATGATATGAAGCTACCTATATTTAAGGGAACAGGGGCAGAAGACCCAGAGCAGCATTGGTTTCTATGTGAAGCCATGTGGACCATTAAAACAATCAATGACGATACCCTAAAACTTGTATAGTTGGTCCCCACACTAAGAGATCGAGCATTAACATGGTACATAAAGTATACCACAGTCCCCAGGACACTTGCCCAGGTCAAGACCGCCATGATTAAAGAGTTTAAGAAACCTAAGTCTGAGTCACAGTGTATTACAGAACTCAAAGACATCAAGCAGCTACCTACAGAGTCGGTATGGGACTTTGATCAGAAATTCAAAGCCCTTATCGACCAAGTCAGTTTTGAGTTCGTGCCGGAGCAACATAAGAAATGGCTTATTGCAGCACTGCTCCCTCACATTAGACTGCTATTAATGCAGCAGAAACTCCAGATGCAGGATGACGCATTGGAGATGGCGATGAAACTAGAGGCTTCACCTCTAGCTGAGAGCAGTATAGGCATGGCAACCTTACAAAACCAGTTGGCTAATCTCACATTACACTTGTATGAACTTAATAAAGGGAAAGAGGTTGCGCAAGACATATGGTCCGTAAAATGTAAAGCACAAGGCCATAGTAAAGACAATTGTCTGGTCTTTGTAGAATATATAGCAACGGGGGCTCCTAACCCCTTACCACAGACCCATGGACTGTGCTGTGAAATATGCAAAACACGAAGACATCTACCTCACCAGTGCCCTCTACTTCAGAAGTACACGCAGACACCTAAGAACTTATACTGCGTCTTCTGCAAGTCTATAGGCCATGATGAACATGATTGCAGAGCTTATGATCTCATGATTCGAGCAAAGCAAGACTTGTACAGAGTCTAGTCAAATACACAAGGTCCAGCAGTAGGACCACAGCTTGATCCGACTTATGGTGGCCGTGGAGGAGGATTCAGAGGACGAGGCCGTGGAGGAGGCTTTGCACGAGGAGAAGGTTTTGTCCGTGGTCATGGACCAGTTACTTGTTACAACTGTGAAGTTGTAGGACACTATGCTATGGACTGTCAGAGCCCTACTACCACTTGTAACTACTGCAAATCTTATGATCATACTATAGAGGAGTGCCCTACCTTAATAGCTAAGATCAGAGAACCTAAGCCAGCAGTTGTTATAGCGGATTTCACCACACTAGGTGAATCACACATTGTATGGCCTTCCCCTATCCCGCTGCAGACTCATTATTCCCTATGGACCATTTATTGTCTTTTAATGTATCATTGACCATCCCTAAAAACATTAGAAAAATGATATACGCAGCATTTTCCCCGATAACCGCGTACATACGCGGATATTCCCTCTATAGTCGCGTACAACGGGATGTGTGCATAATCCAAAACTGTTGGACCATTCCTTGCCTTGAATCCGACTCATATGACTCCTGGCCTTCCATATGCCTTGAGATCGCACGGATTTGACCTTTCAGTATCACCTTGGAAAGCTATATAAGGAATCATTGAGACATTGAAAACAATAAGAGAGAATTGAGAGTACCGGAACTATAGTCCATTGTTGCTAGAACTATACTTGAGTCTGCATCCCTTTGTCCCTTTGGAGCACTGTTGTGTTCTTCCCAAGATTTCCTTTGTTTGTGAGCTTGCTATCGGAGTGATGGAGGATTGAGGTGGTGGAGGCCCAAGTGGGGGATTCAGTTTCTCCGGTTCGCAGACGTGCCATCAGAGGTTGTCACTTGTAATCTCTGATTCATATTAATAGAAATATCTTTTCCTGTCTAGTAATGTGTATTTGAATGAATGTTGCATCCATTGGAATATGTCAAATGCTTATACATTATTGATTATATATGCTAGAATAGATCTAACACCATGAAATATAGTATGCTTGTATTGTTTACTTGTTGTTGAGGACGTGCTATAACAATTCAAGCTGAAGATTGGAAAGCTCAATGGGGATCTACTTCAACCGTCCGGAATAAGGTATGAGGTTCAATCCTTTAGTGTTATATGTTTTTTAATTTCTATTGCATATTGGGAAAGATTGATTTCTGGAGTCTAGCTATCTGTTGTGGTACCCCAAGCCATAGGAATTTCTCTCCATAACAGAATTGGCGACTCTGGTGGGGAGTTCCTAGTAATTGTCCTTTGGGGGTTGATCTTTTGGCATTCAATGTATTTGAAGTGCTCTCTCTCTCTTGTTTCTATGTCGGGTATGGGGGCATTTATGCCTGGTAGAGCCCAATTGGTGTGAATTTAGTCTCATCCTGTCTGTTTTCCTGAATTTTTTGCATCTTTTTCTTCCTGCACGTGGGTTTGTCATTTACAGTCGCGTGTACATGCGGGTTCCTCTGGCATTTCCGCGTATACACGCAGGTTCACTGCACACAGTCGCGTATACCCTGTTTTTTTACCTTTTGTGGAAGATTGTGGATTGTTGGGTGAATGCTGTTAGTTGCTGAGTCTCCTTTGGCACTGCCTGAGTCTGTTAAGGCCTTTGTTTTTGACCAGAAACGTTTTTTAGCCTAAATTTTTTTTTAGGAAAGTTCTTGTCATGGCATCTTTGATTTTTTGTTTGAGATTAGTGCATTAGAGTCC
>LPNX010628888.1:0-34635 GCA_001517045.1 Pseudotsuga menziesii
GTCGCTTAACCGACGTGTGTGGCCACATTTAAAAAAAAAATATGTATCCTTGTGATTTTTGATAAGCTTAAACAGAGAAATCCACGCGCCGTCGGAAGTAGCCGTCGGATTTTGGATCGAAATGTAGTAGTGAGTCTTTCACATATAAGGAACATAAATGATGATTCATAAGTATTATATTGCTTATCTATTGTTGAATTGGGATTATAAGGTGACCTGGCATCTAAATGGGCATCTTTTATTACAGGTTTATGACATATGGGTATCAGATTGATATAAAGTGTTTATACTCTCACATGGGAATGGAATAAAAAATTCAATCAAGCCACAACAAAGGATAGATATGGTGTAATTTCATCTTCAAATAATCTTGAAAATACAAGGAGGCAGTATTATAAATGATGGAAATGGGATACATCGATGAAGATTAAGTGTTTTTTGTGGATGTTCTTGGAGAACCATATATTAACTTGGGATTACCTCTATAAGAGATATTTTTTAGGACCAAAGTGTTGTGTATTGCATAGATATGGTGAAGAGAGTGTTTATCATATTTTTGGGCATTACCTATTTCAACATATCGTATGGAAATGAACTCTCTATAAATTAGGGCTATCCTACAAATGGAACTTACTAAAATTTGAAGGAAACACTCAGGCTTGGACTAGTAGTTTCCCACATTGGAAGAAACTCCATTATTTGTTATGTGGGGTGTATGGAAGTCCCATAATGTTTTTATTTTTAAAAACATTAGGAGGAATCCTTTGACTATTAATGGGCCTTTTTTAAGAATTCTCAGTTATTTTTGCAAGCTTCGATCTAATAAGGGGATACAGAAGCTGAAGGATGATGTTGTAGAATAGATAATGCCATGTGGGTTCTTAGAGGGCACATCAAAAAATGGTGTTTGTAAGGGTGGACTGGTTCTTATTCTTACTAAGGAACATTTTTTTTTAGTTAAATTGGGGAGTGGATTTGGATCCAATACAAGAGATGAGCTATTTGATATATGGGGGCTATTAATTTTTGTAATATTCAACTAGGTTTAGATTTTCTAGGTATATAGCGATTCAAAATCGATTATTGACTCGGTCACTAAAAATTCATCCCTGTAGGTTTTGCTACTAGAACACTAGTGCACATGTGTTAGAAGTCTCACGGATTTCTTCGACAAGTTCTCCACCAAACATATTTACAGATGATTCAAATCCAAGGTAGATGAATTTTCCAAACTTGATTGGGAGTATCAAAAGGGGCGATACAATTTGAGGGATTTAAAAGAATAGAGTTTGTAATGCTAGTTCTTACTATTTGTATTAGTCAACTAGTAGAGACAGAATTATAAGTGAGATTGTTTATTATTTTGTCCTCCATATACATGTTTACAAGAATGTAGAAGGATGGTATATATGTTTTATTTGATACTTTGTTGACATCATCATTGTTGTCAATACTGATGCTTTGTATGGAGATAAATATTCAGATGTACAACTTTGATTATCCTATTGAATAACAAGTTGTGCTCTTTTAGATTTGAAAAAAAAATCAAAGCCTTTTTCCTCACTATAAATTTTTATTAATATTTTATTCTTTTCTCCCATGTTTCTTCCGAACATTTTATAATTATCTCCCCCTTTACTGAATCTTTCCTTCCCATTTATTATCATTTTCCACCACCACTTTTTAACTCAGCCCCTTTTTCCTCTCTATGAATTTTTAATAATATCTTATTGTTTCCTCCCATCCTTTTTCCAACCATTTTTAACTTGAATCCCCCCTTTCTAGAAAATTTTCCTCTCATTCTCATATTTTAACCATCACAAATTTGATTAAAAATCAAAATATTAATCTTAGTAGTGATAGCTATTTGATATAAAGTAATGAAACATTAGTTGTGGTGTTTATATAAGCACACCCATTTACCTACTACTAATATATAAACGTTGTAAAATATTCTTGTGATTTACTTTAATATTTTTTATGTTTATTGTTAATCTTAGTTATTTATTTCAAATACATGCCAACATAGTGATAAACATTGAATGTTGAAAGTTTTTCTTTTAATTTACTCTTAACATGTAAATTGGTTAATGATGATGGAGAATGATTCATAACTATGAGCATTCATAGATCCGTAAACTATTGTACTGGATATTCTACTATAACAATTCATCACAAGGAATCTTACAACTTAATCATTGTGTTAGCTTAATTTGGCATAATGATAAATATAATGGAATTGAAAGGAAAAAAACTAGATGGAAACAACACATCCACATGAATAACAACATGTATATATTGGGAAAAGACACCCTATGAAAAATACCTTATGAAAACCCACTTTGGGACCCAAATAAAAGTTAGGATTATGCCTTTCTCTTTTCTTCTCCAAAATACAACACAAATTTACAAAGAAAATGGTACTCATTGTAGAGTTACCTTTTTCATTGTGGCTTGCACAACTACTACATGGTCTTACACTTCCTTTATTATGATCTAATATCCACTCTCTTATAGTTGCTCAGGTATGGAACAATAAATTACTATCATTAGAAATGGAACCCCTTTTCCTCGTAGCAACCTAGTATTTAACATGGCTCCATAACTATTAGGAGGAAAACGGTTAGTTTTATGGTTTTCACATTCCTAAACTCTTGATTAGGGTTATGGTTTTGGAACATATAGAATGTTCTTAAAATTTAACCAGTGAATAACTCCACGTGTGTGGGTAATGGGAGATTACATGGAATCCACTAGATAGCATGGTGGTCAACTAGATAAGTCAACTTCCAGGAGGAATAAATTCATCAAACATTATGTGATTGAGGCATTTGTTGCAAGGTTGGAAAGGCCTTATTGTGTATAATATGTCATTTTGGTTGTTTGTATCATCTAGACCAAAAAAAACTATTTAATACCTCAAAGTGGACCTAAAAGGCTTCATATAGTTTTTTACCACAAACCTGAATAAGTAATAACTGCCCCTAAAATGGGGCCTACAAGCCAATTCATCCAATATCTCCACCCATAAAGAACCAAAATAGATAAAAAATTATATATTGATTTAATTTGGATCATTTAAAGTAGAGATCAAAACTATATAATAATCCAATTTAGATCATTTAGAGTATAGTAATTTTACAAAACCATACTTTTTTTTATACATAATCCAAATAAAGGAGAGAGACCACTTGTGTATTGGGAAGTACTCACATCTTCCCTATTAATGGATTAGCCATCACTGATTTTTCTTTTTTTTAAGAAAAAGAATAAGATCTTTTTGAAGTCCCTACAGAATCTAGACATGACACTGACACTTAGTCCTCATAAAGAGGACCACCTTTTGGAGTTAATGTTGAACCAAAATTTGTTAAAATTGTAGGGAGACATCTTGAAATGAACAATGCATGATTCATCATTTCTCTAATCATACAAATCTGGAAATACCTTGCATGAAAAAACTATGTTTTCCAAGGGATGCACGTTATCGCAACTATCAAGAGACGGATGATTTACAGCCGAGATATAATATCATGAAGAATGTGAATGGGGAGGAAGTCATATAAGAATCCCTTGGTCCATCATTATATTGTTTCTTGAATATATCGAAATTGTGTCATTGATTTTACTAGATCATTTTGAAGCTTAATTTTGCGTAATGCCTTGTCATTAAACGATTCTTTGATTGTCCCTTTGCTTCCAAAGTCCTTATCCTTGGTCTCATTGGTATAAATATAAATCATATCTATCATCATTAAAATGGTGTAGGAAAAATTCTGTGTAGCAAAGAAAAAGAGATAATGAATCACCAACATCATCCATCTCTAATATAGGATGACTTCTTTAAAAAATAAATTGTTTATTCATTTTTTCCATTCAATCTCTGATGAACCTTTCAAGGATGCTTCATTATTTAAATTGCAATTTTTATTCAATACATGAGTATATGTAATGACGGGTAAGTTAGTTAATGATCTTGGAGAGTGATACATAACAATCACAACATTTATAGGAGAGGTCAAAGTTGGTCATGATAAAGTAGTTATAGTAGTGATCGTTATTTCATGAAAAGTAATAAAAAAAAAGTTAGTTGTGGTGTTTATATGAACACATTCATCCACCTAGCCATAGATATGGATATGGTAAAAGATTGTATCCCCATAAATGTGTTAGGGTTTAAATCTTAATATTCTATTATGTTTATGATTAATCTTAATTATTTACTTGAAATAGATTTATGTAATATTGATTAATATCTACCCTTAAGGAGTAAGTTAAAAAGTGAGAAAACATGTCAATATATTTTATTAAAATTCCTTCGTAAATTAAGTATCCTTAAAGATTCTAAATAGGTAGATTTGCCAAAAATTAGGGGATCAAAGAAAAACATTACTTCTTGGAAAACATAATCCTTAAAAAAGATTGATCTTTTCCATTGAGTCACTCCATTAGTTAATGTTTTGGAGAGTTAAACATAATCGTGGACGATTTAGGATATATTATAATTAATCATGCCAAGGTAGTGATATGCATTTAATGGATCAATTTGGGAAAATTTGACACCTGGGGCTCATGCCTTCTTGATGAAAATGATTGTTTAGAGGATCTTCAAGCAGTGTGCAATAGTTTCATTCATCTCTACATCTCCAACCAACAAAATTGTTTTGGACCGTTGATATTTCCCACATGAAATATGCACCATCCATTTCCTATACCCTTTAACTCCATTTCATTAGTTTTGTAATTCTTATATTTCTTGCACATTCACTCCATGAAATCATTCTGGACCGTGGATCTGTTTGGAAAACACTCGGGTGCACCTACAAGTGTATTGATTTGCACACTCTATAAAATTCTGCTGAGTTCTAGAAAATTAAACCAACAACACTTTGAATTAGCGGAATGTTTCCCATCCATTGATAAATTTTATCAAACCATGATGTATAGACTCATGCCTTGGATTTATCAATGAGCATCTAAATTCTACTAATTTTAAAATTTAATTTATCCTCACATGTTTGGGCAGCATAATTTTTCTCATTTGTGTATCTTGATCGGTCGTTCATCTGGGTCGTCGAAACCTGCATGTCGTACCAAATTCGCTGATTTCAAAAGTTACTTTCTCCATGCATGTTGCATCAACGGAATGGATATTGGCCATAGATATTTGTCCTGGTTCCCATCTGATGATTAATTTTTCCCACGAGTTAACCCCTTTCTGTTGATAATAACATTTCTTCTGACACTGCATCTTCCCTTAGCGAAATCATTCTGTACCGTGGATATAAAATCCACCTCGATCTCAACCGTCAATTTTTTTTGGTCCTACAATATTTTGCATATAGGGAAATCTACTTGTCCCGTGCGTATGTTTCCCTTTTCCGCAACGTCAATCTTAGACAGAAACTTTCCCAATCAATGATCTGAGATCAAGTTGTGGGTTACTAGTCATGAAAGGTGGGATTTCTGCTTTCACATTGCTCAATTTTGTTTTTTTTAATTCCTCCTTTTCACTCCTTTTTAGTTTGTTGATCTATGAGGAAGCTCCTTCAATCGTTGATCTTATGGGTTGGCAGAAAGTGGAAAGAGGAATTCCAATTTTTCATAACCAAATTTTTGTATTTTTGCTACCGGCTTTCTGCTCCTTTTCGAGTCGTTGATCTTCAACAGAAGATTTATGGACTGCCGATCTTGCGGATCTCAAAAAGATGGATTCTAAAATTTTTACAACCAAATTCTGTACCTTCCACTTTTCACTTTTTCCTTTCCGCAGAATAGAAGAAAGCGGAGGAAGATTTACCAACTTTTAAAATCAAATTTGGCCCTTTTCCTCTTTTTCGCTCTCCATTTTTCATTGGTGGAAATGATTTGTGGCCTTTGATCTTCTCCACTATGCATCCAGGCTGTCCATTCTAGTTAACTTTTAACGTTGATTAGATTTTTCTTGTTCAGACATATTTCCAAGGTTGCAACTAAGGATTTTTTTACTGTTTTCTTTACTTTTGACTAGGAATGGATCATTCAGAACTTGCTCAACACTTTCTTAGGTCATATGACATGGGAAATTTTTGACCTTACCCATCAATTTCACTGGCTTATCCTTTTTCAAAGGGATTAGTGTGGATGCATTCGTAAAAATCTTCAAATTTTACCACATGTGCTAACATCTGGCATCAATTCAAATTTCAGATGTAGCTGGAAATTTTAAGATTTTGATATCAAGCCTAAGAAATAGCTCATATAAACGTATTCTAGTCATGGGATTGCTAGTAAATGAAACTAGCATGGGAACAAATTTGTAGCTCTATTAGCAAATCAATATCGATTTCCCTGATGCTCTCATTGATTTTAACATGCCTTGTCATATAATCTAGATGTATGTAGCTCATTGTCTAGACATATAGTGCTACAAATATTTACTGGAAAAAAAATTAACCTTAGAATTCCCCAAATACTACAATCATTGATAGAGAAATGCCCCTCAAGTTTCCAATAGAAGTTATATACATCTTCAACATATTCAATAACTGCTAATTGGTTTTCAAGGTGTCCTTCATCAATATTAGGGAGAACCTCATGGAAGTCCCTGCATGCATCCTGAAAATACCCTTATCAAAATTATTGATCATCTTTATCCCATTTACATCATAACAAGCATAGAGATATCTTAAGTCTATAAAACCTTCTAGTAATTGGGTGTGGATGTGAGTACCTCTGGTTTGTGCATAATTGGATTTGAAGGAGGGATAAACAAGAAAAGTATCATAGAAATAATAGAAATTAAAGCAATGTGACATACCTCTCTTTAAGTTGTTAGCATTGTAGTTAGTGATTTTAGTCGGGCTTGGGACTCATTTTCAATTGGCTAAGCATTTTAAATCCACCATCTTGTGTAGTTGAGTCTTTTCTATCATTGACAGAAATGACAGTAACCTTCTAAATAGTTGTGGCATATTGTGCCTCCTTTCTTATAGTCTCCCTCTATTTGTTTCATCGGACTGTTCCCACCTCTGATTTTTATTCTTCGCTAACAAAAATCTTAGCTTGGGATTGTTGTAATCAAATGAGAGAGATTTTGTGAGGTCTCCTACTCGGGCTCATAGAAAATACAGAACATAATGAGATCCCTAGAATAAAAGAAAGGCCTCAAACTAAACAAGCCCAGAAAATAGAATACTAGACATGAAGATCAGGAAATAGGTTGAAAGCATAGAGTTTTTGTCTAGTTGCTAGTTCAATTTCCTTGAAGGTTGTCCTTAAAAAAATAAGCTAGACCCTTTTCAAAAGTTATACTAGAAAACAATGTGTAGGGTTGCTAAATTGCTCTGTTTAAACATACCTGAGTACTAGAACTCTCTACCTTGTTGACATTCACAACCATGTTTAGTTGAGACCTCATGAAACAGTAGTTAGTCCACAAGTTTAGGAGAGGATATTTGAGGCAGAAAACACCAAACAGAATAACACAACTGCAAAAATAGAAATGCAATTGCAAAAAGACAAGGCCATTGGTAGGGAGTTGGTCTATTATATGACATAATAAACAATAAATAACATCAAACAACATACTCTGTGACACTATATTTGTTGATATTGCAGTTGGCATTTAGAGCTCCCACCAAATTTCCAATATCACCCAAGGCCCTCCTATTGCTGTTGATTGCTTCCACTGCCTTCTTATTTGGTTCTTCCTTTGCATGATTTTCCATTTGCATACACAATTGTCAATAAACACTCCCCACGAAATCTAATCTTGTATTTAAAACTACTGGAAGTTTTCAAGATACCAACTTACCCTTTGTTGCATCATCTTGCTCGGAAACAATGTGATTGCGTAGGTTGTATTCCTGTACTCAAAAGTACCAAAAAAAAATCATAAACATACAATTGTCTTTATTTCATATTTGACAGAGAATCCAGTAATTTCAACTAATAGTTACAAGCAAATTACCCTTACCATGGAAAACATTTTGGCTTTTGGAACTGGGGAGTGCTGAAATTTGGTAGTCCAAACTGTTTCAGTGAATTTAGAATATAAAAAAAACACACTTATCCTCTTCTTACCTATGCCAACATTTCTCCCACAAGCTTTTCTTGGAATATGAGACTGACTAGAAAAGGAAAACCAGAAGGTTGTTTAATGAGCTCACCTTCAAAGTAATTGCACATATAATGCAAAACATACTAGGCCTAGGTGTTAAACAACCCAAAAGGATGCTCAGTTGAGCTTCTAATAACATCATCTCAGAATCACTCCCATTCAAGCCCAAAACTACAAATTCAGCTATAGTAATTTCCATATTAGGCTTAAGGGACTAGTAAAATATGAACAATTTCCATATTTATGGCATGGAGCAAACCTCTGCTTTATTTTCTAAGTTGGGTAATGGGATCCTCTCTCTCGCTGGCTGGATTGCAAATCCAAAATGTAGACACACCAAGAATTTAGGTCCTCCCTCCCCTATTTTTTGTTCCCATTTCTTCTTTTGTCAGGATAAACAAACCCCCATTATATTGCATATTTTTAATTAACCCCTTTAACCCCAATTATATGCCCAATATAATTTTTGAATTTTTGACCCTTTTTAAGGCTCTAATACGAATGAACGTGATATTGTATTATTCCGTGCAATTCTTGGCTCTATACTTGGCGCTATGTTGGATGTTTTTCCTACAGAAATTCATGGCACAATTCCTGTCGCTAACCCTGGATCAATATTTGGTGCTATGCTTTCATGATGTTTCTTTGGAGGCTATTATGGGCATTATGACATGACTATCGAATGCTTGTGTCAACCATGTATATTTCCGTGGTATTGGTGGGCAAATGAATTTTGTGGCCCATAGGATTATCCTATGGTATTGCATGTCTTAAAAAAATTTTAAGGCTTGAGGAGGCTGCATTTTATAGTGTCCTACAAGTGAGTGGTGACTATCTCACTTATCTCTTACAGTGGTTTTTCTTGATTTTGGGTTTTCCATGTAAACATTGTGTGTCAATCTCAAATGTGTTTGTATGTGGATTTATGTTCACTCAATACTAATTATATGTATGCTTGTTTAGTTCCTAATAAATTCCAATCTAGTGGACTCTTTTTCTTAGGAAGGAGTTTTTCCTTTCCAATCAAGGACTCGCTTGGAGGTAGGATTTAAGTATCCATGTTTTTTCCTAAAACCTAACTATTATTGTTGTAGTGATTGGATGTGGCTATGAGAAAAAAACAAATACTAGATATCTTTTTAGGTTTACAAGTGTCTTTCTCATGGTAGTAGGTTGATCGGACTACTAAAATTAGTGCTTGATAGTATTTCAATGTAGTAGTTTCAACACCAAAGACACCAAAAGTAATTCTCACTTAAGGAAAGAAGATTTTTTTTTTTTTTGATTCATGAGGATAGGGTGGAGAGAAAAAAAAGGTATCCCTTTAGTCAAGATGAATGCTAAAGCTCTCCCAAAAAGAATGGGAGTTTAGCAAGTCAAAAACTTCAAGTGTTCAATCAATGTTTGGTGACTAAAAATATGTAGCTTCTCACTTACATTTTGTTTATCTGATATAGAGTGATGATCTCCAACTATATATGGGAGGTTTTTAAGTGGTGGGTTTCTTCTGAATTCCTAGAAATAATGCTAAAAATGATGTATAGCTTGGAATTATTTTGTTTAGGCCTTCTCATTACTAGGCATTTGGATGGTTTCAAAAATTGGGAATAACAATTAATTATGGATCGGAGAGGACCATTTGGATAGGTTCGGTGACTCCCTTAGAGTTTTGGATGATATTATCATGATTTTCCATGATCAAGGCTTATTATTTTTATGTGATTCTATATCCAATGATCATAACAGAGTGGGAAGGTTAGGGTTCATAAAGCTAAAAGAGAACGACATGGACTCCTTATATCGGTCAAAATATTCCCATTCTGGTGATTTCATAGCTAAGGTGCACTATAATTCATAGATGGAGTTCAATCTTATTGAAGGAAAAAGGTGGTGGTCAGAACATGTACGGAGGTTACATTGTCCTTTAAAGTCAAAAATCAGTTTTCGTCTAGAATTTTGTAACAAACCATTAACATGAGATAATCAGATCAAGAGAGGTTGTATAGGCTTGAATAGATGCTCCATATAAAATTATGATAAAGAATTGGTCTTCCACATCTTTCTTAAGTACCATTATGCTCTGTAAGTACAGAATGATCTAGTATTAAAATTCACTTCAATGACATAATGCAAGAAAAATAATTTGTAGGTTTATGTGAATGAATGTCTATTAGATTATTCAATAATTTGTTTTTCCTTTTGGGAGTCATAATTGTTTACCTTATTTGGTGGGTGCATAATCCTTGTACCTTTGAAGATAATTTACTACTTACAATTGAGGTGATAATAGATTTAGTTGAAAGAATGTTTTGTAAATAAAAAATGGACCCTAAAACAAAAAATTCAAGACTTCTATGCATATATGTTTTTGATTTTGATATTCCATAGGGGACTTTTAATGGTGCATGTCAAGGACATCTTCCAAAATATGGGATAGGTGCAATATTATATATTAATCCTCACATTAATTTCACAGATGATATGATCCTAGTAGAGGCTTTAATATGAAAGTTGGGTTCTTGGCTTTGTGGAATCATCTTTTTCTTAGAGAAATGAGGGTGTTAGAAAGCTCCAATCGATGGGAAATTCAAAGGTTTTTATATATTGGGAAAATAGAAAAAAATAGGCTGGAGGTCATGTGATTGGAACCTCTCTTGGAGAAGATCATTAACTCCATTTAATACATTTAATTGGCCTCATTCAACTATGTCTGTGGAGGTTTAAATAAAAAAGGTGACAACCGATTAAAGGCAGCCTTGATTCTCTTCGAAGGTTCTTTTGGGTTCTTTTTGCTTATATGGATTTGTTGATAAGTCATCTTTACAGAGGTACAAATTTTAAAGAGTAGGAATTTGTTTTTGGTAATTTTTATCTCTGAATGTTTTAACCCCTTTAAGGGATTATCATCAAGAGACTGAGGTGCTCAAAGTATTTTTTTTTTATGTTTATGCATTCATAAATATTTGTTATGACATGATTATTGAATGCTTGTGGAAACCGTGTATATTTCCATGGTATTGGTGGACAAATGTATTTGGTGGCCCATAGTATCATCCTATGGTATTTCACATCTTAAAACATTTTTATGGCTTGAGGAGGTTACATTGTATAGTGTTCTAGAAGTGAGTGGTTATTGGCTCACTTATCTCTTACAATGGTTTTTCCCAATTTTGGGTTTTCCATGTAAACATTATGTGTATATATCAAATGTGTTTCTATGTGGATTTATGTTATCTCAATATTAATTATATGTATTCTTGTTTAATTCCTAATAAAGTCCAGTCTAGTGTGTTAGTTTTTCAACATTTAAGCTAGCATTATGTTAGGATCTTTTCACTGAGAGAATAACAAGCACAACAATAAAACATAAGCATATCACAAGAGACAAGAGACACAAAGAGTTTTGATCGGTGAAACCATAAATGGAGAAAACCCCACAACTTCCTCTAAGATAGAATCACCACAAGATGTAAGACCCCAAAACAGTAAGATGCACTCCCAATAGCAGTAGTCTTCTTCTTCTATCTAGTCCCAGTATTCCCTTCTTCACTAGTGCACCACACTTGAGAGAGTAAGTGATGTGATGTACAAGTGATAAATAGAGAGACTCTCACTCTCTATTTATATTCTTCCGTTCACTTGAAGTGCATTTTCTCATGTAGGCTCAACTTACAATTATTTACTCGAGCCTACACCTTAATTAGTGTATAATAACTCAAGTTCCCTGAAACTGTGGGGACTTACCTAATGACTTGACAAGACTTGTTTACATTATTAATCTTCCCGATCGGAACATCGAGGCATGACAACATGACTCAAATACATAATAGAAACATCCCGGAATAAACATCGGGTTACAATACATAAGATACATAGAAGAATACATTCCGAAGTTACATATACATCAATACTCCCTCTTAACTAGGAAGGTTTTCTTTCGACACGATTTTTAGCACTGGTCTTCTTCTCTATATCAACTGGATCATCTTCATCTTCAAGTGTTCTTCGTCTTCAATTCATCTTCATCTTCAAGTCATCTGGATCTGGATCATCTCTCGATCTGGATCATCATAGAACAGGATCTGGATCATCACTTGATCTGGATCATCATAGAACATCATCACTGGATCTGGATCATCATCACTGGACTAGATCTGGATCATCACTCGATCTGGATTTGGATCTAGATCATCTCTCGATCTGGATCATCACTGCTGGATCTGGATCATCACTCGATCTGGATCTCTCGGAGTCATCATAACTGGATCTGGATCATAGCTCGATCTGTATCTCCTTTGGTCATCATCATGTGTGTACTATCTTGTCATAGGAAGTTCTACAGAGCCATCCCTTTTTCATGCTGGTTGTAGGCCTAGCCACCAAGTAGGTCTTCGCCCAGCACTTACATCTGACCTGCTCGTTAGAAAGGCACGCCCAGTACTCACATCTGATCATGTAGTAAACTACAATCACATCAGAAAGGCCCAGCACTCACATTCACCAGCATGGTAGGCACATCAACTACCATCTGTGAAATGGATCAGCACTTACATCTGACCTACTCATCAGAAAGGCACATCCATCTAGACAGGAACACATCCTATCACAGTGATGGAAGACTCCCATCCAGACAAGAACACATCCTATGACAGTGATGGAATATTTTCCCACTTTCATCCAGACAACAACACGTCCTATCACAGTGATGAAAGACTCCCATCTAGACAAGAACACATCCTATCACAGTGATGAGAGATTTTAGTGCTTACATCTGACCTACTCGTTAGAAGGGCATGCACTCACATCTGACCTGGTAGGAACTAAATCCTACACCCTCGTCAAAATGGCCCCTAGTCCCAGACTGAGCTACCTAGTAACAGACCAGGTGCCTCCATTCTCCTGGAGAGCGGCAGTAGCCCTTACATCCTTCCTACTATACAGAATGGCCAGCACTCACATCTGACATGGAAGGAACTAAATCCTTTAGCAATGAACAAAATGGATCTGCCCTTACATCTGACCTGCTCGTCAGAATGGTAGTAGCCCTTACATATGTCCTACTCAACATAATGGCCAGCACTCACATCTGACATGGAAGGAACTAAATCCTTTAGCCATGAACAGAATGGCTCTGCCCTTACATCTGACCTGCTCGTCAGAATGGCGGTAGCCCTTACATATGTCCTACTCGACATAATGGCCAGCACTCACATCTGACATGGAAGGAACTAAATCCTTTAGCCATGAACAAAATGGCTCTACCCTTACATCTGACCTGCTCGTCAGAATGGAGGTAGCCCTTACATCTATCCTACTCGACATAATGGCCAGCTCTCACATCCGCCATGGGAGGAACTTAATCCTTTAGCCATGAATAGAATGGCTCAGCCCTTACATCTGACCTGCTCATCAGAATGGCTCTCTTAGTCCCAGACTGAGTGTTCCTAGTAACTGACCAGGTGCCTCCATTCCTAGAATGGTAGTTAGCACTCATATCTGACATGGAAGGAACCAAATGCTCTCACTGTCAAAACCCCAAAATTTCAAAAAATTTAAAACTTTTAAAATAACGTAAAATCACATTAAATGCAGTCGTTAACTGGTTGATTTGTTTATTCTGTTAAATTATAATAGAGTAAGTATTTAAATACTGTGTACTTTGAAAAGCATTTTTCTTTTCAGATACTAATTATTTTTCTGTTTGTGACATAAGGTGGTTTGTCGTAAAAGGGCTAGGCTGTTGATGTATATGTAACTTCGAAATGTATTCTTCTATGTATTTCATATATTGTAACCCGATGTTTATTCCGGGATGTTTCTATTATGTATTTGAGTCATGTGGTCATGCCCCGATATTCCGATCGGGAGGATTAATAATGTAATCAAGTAATATCAAGTCATTAGGTAAATCCCCATAGTTATGGGGCACTTGAGTTATTATACACTAATTAAAGTGTAGGCTCGAGTAGTAATTATTAGGTCGAGCCTACATGTGAAATGGTAATTCAAGTGAACGGACTAATATAAATAGAGAGGGTGAGTCTCTCTATTTGTCACTTGTGAATTACATCACTTGCTCTCTCAAGTGTGGCGCACTTTTGGAGAAGGAAATTCTTTGGCTTGACAGAAGACAGAAGGCTGCTGTTGTGTTGGGAGGTCATCTTACTGTTTTGGGTTCACATCTTGTGGTGATACTATCTTAGAGGAAGTTGAGGGGTTTTCTCCATTTATGGTTTCCCCTTCAAAAATATTTGTGTCTCTTGTCTCTTGATGTGCTTATGTGATTGATGTACTTGTTATTCTCTCAGTGAAAAGATCTTGTCATAATGCTAGCTTAAATGTTGAAAAACTAACATGGTATCAGAGCTAACCTGAGAAGAAGACACTGTACAACTGCAGAGGCTAGGGCTTCCTTGTTTGTGGATCTTTCTCCACTATTTTCCAGCAAAAGTAAGGTGGACTTACTCTCCTCCCTAGGGCGCATCTTTCTGTCGAAACAGAATTCAATTCGGAGGACTTTCAGTTTTGGACCTGTCACTAGGGCCGAAAATTAGGGATTTTTATAGAAGAGGAATTTTTTAGTGAGCCCAGGCCTAGATTGTTCTCCTTCCCAAAATTGAAGTTAGGAACAAGTTTGAAGGCATTTGGGTAGACAGAACTCCAGAAAAGAAAAACCCTAGTTGCTCTTGAACCAGCTCTGCAGGATTTCAGCTCAAGCTTCAGATTTGACATCTTGAACCTCGTAAGATCTAAAATCTTTTGTATTTTCATTTGAGGTTCTTATTTAGAGATGTCTCATCATACCAAGCTTGATGAAAAGCTTGAGGGGGCTGATAACTTCCGAGCTTGGAAGTATAGAATCTCCTTGGTCCTGGAAGAGAATGAATTAGACTCCTACATTCATGAGGAGGTTCCAGTTCCAGAGGGAGATGAGGAAAAGGATCTCCATAAGAAGAAAATGGTTATGGCAAAGAGGATCATTGCTGATTCTATCAAGGATCATCTTATCCCTCAGGTGTCCTCTCTCAAGACACCTAAAGCTATGTTTGATGCCCTAACCAAATTGTTTGAAGGAAAGAACATCAATCGGAAGATGACCCTGAGGAACCAGTTGAAGAATGTGAAGATTTAGAATGCAGAAACTATCCAGTCATACTTCACAAGAGTTTCTCAAATCAAAGAACAATTAGAAGCGGTTGATGAAGAAGTGGAAAATGCAGAGATTGTCATGACTACTTTGAATGGCCTCCCTAGGTCATGGGATGCTTTCATTCAAGGAATCTGTGCTAGGAAGAAGTTAGTCAAATTCAGCAGACTATGGGAAGAATGTTCTCAAGAAGAAGCACAGATAGCAGCTCGGGAAGAGAAGATGGGAAGTGAAGATCAAGCCCTCACAGCCCACTCAAAGAACGAAAGAAGAAAAACTTATAAAGGTAAGAACTTTTACCCTAAAAGAGATATATCTAGAGTTAGATGTTATACATGTGATGAAAAGGGACACTTTGCTAAATATTGTCCTAAGAGCAAGAACCCCTCTCACAAGAAGAAGGGGAGCAAAAGAATACATCATGCCCACACTGCAGAGGATGATGAACCATCCAAGAAGAGATCCAGATATGAAAGTGAAGACTCTTCAAGCGAAGATGAATATGTTTTGATATCAGCTCTCATAGGTAACATTACTCATGGTAGTGATGATTGGCTTATAGATAGTGGAGCCTCCAAACATATGACAGGGTTCAAGGAATATTTTGTGAGACTATCAGAACATGAATCACCTCACAAGGTGAAATTAGGAGATGACTACCAATATCCAATAAAAGGGAGTGGGGAATCTTCTTACAAGCTGGACTCTGGTAAGTCTCTAACAATGAAAGAAGTATTGTTTGTTCCAGGACTTAAGAAGAACCTTCTATCCATTTCAGCATTGGATGCAAAAGGAATGCGGGTTGCATTCATAGATGGTCAAGTCATCATGTGGCCTAAAGGAAAGACTATCGATGATGCGGTAGTGATTGGATAACAAGAAGGAGGCTTGTACAAATTGAAGGGCCATCCAGAACAAGCCTTGATCCATGATTCAGTACAGCCAAATGAACTTTGGCATAGAAGGCTTGCACATGTGCATTACAGAGCACTACCTATTGCAAGCAAAGCTGTTGAAGGTCTTCCAGAGTTCCAAGAAAAGCATGATGGAGTTTGCAAAGGATGTGCGAAAGGAAATAATACAAAGAAGACATTCCCTAGCAGCGAAAGCAAAGCCAAAGGCATTCTAGAGATCATCCATTCTGATGTATGCGGTCCAATATCATCAAACTCACTAAGCGGGTATGCATACTATGTTTCTTTTATTGATGATTTTTCTAGAAAGACATGGATTTATTTTATGAAGAACAAAGATGAAGTATCTAGCAAGTTCAAGGAATTCAAAGCCTTGATAAAAAACCATACTGAAAAGAAGATCAAGACCATTAGATCAGATAATGGTGGAGAATTCACTTCAAATGAATTCAAGGAGCTATGTAAGGAATCAGGGATTAAGAGGGAGTTGCCCACTCCTTATAATCCACAGCAGAATGGGGTTGCAGAACAGAAGAACAAAACTATCATGGAAGCTACAAGGGATATGCTTCATGATCAAGATCTACCTATGCATCTTTGGGCTGAAGCTGCTAGAACAGCAGTGTATGTACAGAATCATACACCACACAGAGTTCTCAAGAACAAGACTCCTGAAGAAGTCTTCTCCAGAAAGAAACCAGAAATCAGCCATCTCAGAATATTCGGCTGTCCAGTGTACATACATATTCCTAAAGAGAAGAGAGCAAAATTAGATCCTTCAGGAAAGAAGGGAATATTTGTGGGATACTCTCAAAGCTCGAAGGATTACAGAATATACTTTCTAGGATACAAGAAAATCGACATCAGTAGGGATGTAAATTTTGATGAAGACACAGCTTACAACAAATCCAGAAAGAGACCTACTGAAGAACCTGAAGAAGCAGAAGCAGAAGCACCCAGGATCCGTGATACAGTCATGAATGAAGAAGCTCAAGAAGAAGATCGAGAAGTTAAAGAACCACAAAGACCAGTAGATCCACCTTCAGAGAAGAATCCTCATAAGAGGAAACCTGCTTGGGTACGTGAACTTATCCAAGGTGCGGAATTATATGGGGCTCCAGAAGAGAATCACAGAGAAAGAAAAAGAACCAGATCAAATTCCGGGTATGTAGCTTTACTATGTGATTTCATTGATAAAGAACCTTCCAGTTATGAAGAAGCGGCAGATCAAAAAGAATGGAAGGATGCGATGATCGAAGAATATCAATCGATCATGAAGAATGATGTTTGGGATGTTTTCCCAAGACCAAAAGGGAAGTCAGTTGTCACTTCCAAATGGATCTACAAGATCAAGCATGCTGCGAATGGTAGCATTGAAAAATACAAGGCAAGATTTGTGGCTCGAGGATTCTCTCAGAAAGAGGGAGTAGACTATGAAGAGACTTTTGCACCTGTAGCCAGATACACTTCCATCAGAACAATCCTTTCCCTGGCTACAGTGACGAAGTGGAAGATACACCAGATGGATGTCAAGACTGCCTTCTTGAATGGTGTAGTAGAAGAGGAAGTGTATGTAGAACAGCCACTCATTTTTGAGACACATGATAGAGAGTCTCATGTATGCAGGTTGAAGAAAGCCCTGTATGGTTTGAAACAGGCACCCAGGACCTGGTACGGTAGGATTGACAGCTTTCTTTCCAGTTTGGGCTTTACTAAGAGTAAAGCAGATTCCAACCTTTACTACAAGGTTGAAGATGGCAATCTTGTGATGCTTCTATTGTATGTAGATGATTTATTTGTGACAGGTACAGATGGATTGATTGCTGATATGAAGAGAAAGCTTGCTGCTGAGTTCGAGATGAAGGACTTGGGTATGATGCATTACTTTCTAGGTATGGAGGTGTGGTAGAGTACAGATGGAATCTTTCTTGGGTAAGGGAAGTATGCAGTAGAGATCCTGAAGAGATTTGGGATGTTGGACTACAAGGCTATGGCTACACCTATGGCATCGAACCTGAAGCTATTGAGTGATGCTTCTTCAGAGACGGTTGATGCTACGATGTATCGTCAGATGATTGGGTCATTGATGTACCTGACGAACACGAGACCAGAAATTTGCTTTGCTGTGAACACCTTGAGCTAGTACTTGACAGATCCGAGGAGTGTTCACTTGGTTGCTGCAAAGCATATTCTGAGGTACCTAAATGGTACAATTGATTATGGGCTCAAGTACGATGCGAATCAGAAGATTAACCTGGAAGGTTATGTTGATTCAGATTGGGTAGGCAGTGCCGTCGACAGGAAGAGTACTTCGGGATGTTGCTTCAGTTTGGGATCAGGTGTGATCTCTTGGTTTAGCAGGAAGCAATCCTGTGTGGCACTGAGTACAGCTGAAGCAGAGTATGTCATAGCTTGTTCAGCTAGTTGTGAGGTAGTATGGCCGCGAAAGCTATTGTCAAATATATTTGATCTCCAGCTGGATGCTACCTGTATACATTGTGACAACCAGAGTTGCATGAAGTTGTCAAAGAATCCAGTGTTCCATGACAGGTCGAAGCATATTGAGATCAAATATCACTATATCAGGGATATGGTGCAGAGAGGAGGAGTGAAGCTCCTGTATGTTGCGACGGGGGAACAGATAGCTGATGGATTGACGAAGCCATTGGCTAGGCTGAAGTTTGAGTACTTCAGAGAGAGACTTGGTGTTCTCCAGATCGAGGCTTCCTCCCAGAGATAGTGATGAGATCCAGAGCCATTTTGACATGGTGAGAGGATTGGTTCCTTCCATGGTCAGATGTAAGGGCTGAGATATTCCGTCATGGTGTGAGGATTGGTTCCTTCCATGACTGATATGAGTGCTGAGATCCAGATCCATTCTGACGAGTAGGTCAAATATAAGGGCTGTGCCATTCTGTTCATGGCTAAAGGATTTAGTTCCTTCCATGTCAGATGTAAGTGCAGAAATCTCTCTTCATTGTGGTTGAGAGTCTTCCATCATTAGATGGGATTGTGCCATTCTGACGAGTAGGTCAGATATAAGGGTAGAGCCATTCTGTTCATGACTAAAGGATTTAGTTCCTTCCATGTCAGATGTGAGTGCTGGCCATTCTGTCGAGTAGGACAGATGTAAGGGCAACTGCCATTCTCTAGGAGAATGGAGGCGCCTGGTCAGTTACCAGGTAGCTCATTCGAGGAGGACTGGGGGCCATTCTGATATGACTGTTGGGATGTGTTCCCCTCATGATCAGATATGAGTGCATGCCCTTCCATCATTGTGAGCAGGATGTGTTCCCTCCTCGATGGATGTAAGTGTTGAGCCTTGTCACAGATGATAGTAGGTGTGTCCTATCATGCTGGTGACTATAAGTGCTGTGCCATTTCACAGATGATAGTAGGTGTGTCCTATCATGCTGGTGACTATAAGTGCTGTGCCATTTCACAGATGATAGTAGGTGTGTCCTATCATGCTTGTGACTGTAAATGCATTGCCTTTTCACAGATGGTAGTAGGTGTGTCCTACCATGCTGGTGATTGTAAGTGCAGAGCCTTTTCACATATGGTAGTAGGTGTGTCCTACCATGCTAGTGATTGTAAGTGCTGAGCCTTTCCATAGATGGTAGTAGGTGTGTCCTACCATGTTGGTGGATGTGAGCGCTGTGCCTTTCCACAGATGATAGTAGGTGTTTCCTATCATGCTGATGGTTGTAAGTGCTGAGCCATTTCATAGATGATAGTAGGTGTGTCCTATCATGCTGGTGAATGTGAGTGCTGGGACTTTCTGATGGGATTGTAGTTTACTACATGATCATATGTGAGTGCTGGGCGTCCCTTTCTGATGAGCAGGTCAGATGTAAGTGCTGGGCGAAGACCTACATGAGAGTAGGCCTACAACCAGCATGAAAAAGGGCTGGCTCTGTAGAACTTCCTATGATGAGATAGTATACACATGATGATGACCAGCGGAGATCCAAATCGAGCTATGATCCAGATCCAGTTATGATGACTCCGAGAGATCCAGATCGAGTGATGATCCAGATCCAGCAGTGATGATCCAGATCGAGTGATGATCCAAATCCAGTCCAGAGAGATGATCCAGATCGAGAGATGATCCAGATCCAGATGACTTGAAGACAAAGATGACTTGAAGATGAAGATGACTCGAAGACGAAGATGATCCTGTTGATGCAGAGAAGAAGACCAGTACTGAAAAATTGTGTCGAAAGAATACCTTCCTAGTTAAGAGGGAGTGTTGATGTATATGTAAATTCGGAATGTATTCTTCTATGTATTTCATATATTGTAACCCGATGTTTATTCCAGGATGTTTCTATTATGTATTTGAGTCATGTGGTCATGCCCCAATGTTTCGATCGGGAGGATTAATAATGTAATCAAGTCATATCAAGTCATTAGGTAAGTCCCCACAGTTATGGGGCACTTGAGTTATTATACACTAATTAAGGTGTAGGCTCGAGTAGTAATTATTAGGTCGAGCCTACGTGTGAAATGGTAATTCAAGTGAACGTACTAATATAAATAGAGAGGGTGAGTCTCTCTATTTGTCACTTGTGAATTACATCACTTGCTCTCTCAAGTGTGGCGCACTTTTGGAGAAGGAAATTCTTTGGCTTGACAGAAGATAGAAGGCTGCTGCTGTGTTGGGAGGTCATCTTACTGTTTTGGGTTCACATCTTGTGGTGATACTATCTTAGAGGAAGTTGAGGGGTTTTCTCCATTTATGGTTTCCCCTCCCAAAATCTTTGTGTCTCTTGTCTCTTGATGTGCTTATGTGATTGTTGTACTTGTTATTCTCTCAGTGAAAAGATCTTGTCATAATTCTAGCTTAAATGTTGAAAAACTAACATGGGCTTACTTAGCTTTCGAGCTAACGCAGCCGTTTCCTTCTATTACAGGTTTACAGGTAAGAAGTATGGTTCGATGCTAACAAGTCTTAGAAGTTACAGTTCAGATTTCTGCATACAATTTGTTTAGTAAAAGTTTATACATGCTAGACAAAATATCATACTTCTCAAGGTAATAACTTGTTATTTCTGCTATATTTTCCTTTGTAATTTATTATTAAAAAGAAATGCATTTTTCACATACAAATAGCAGAAGACTATACCATACAGGTTCATGAGGTTTAGTAGATTTCCTAGTACGAAAACTATAATTGTTCAGCCTGAAGATAAGTATAATAACTCACATATTAGTCCTTTTGTCAAAGTTATGATAATACTATTCTATGCTTAGCATGCATACTGTTCAGTTTCTCAACTGATGAGGACTATTATTGATGTCAATCCATAATTTTTTTATTACTAAAGTATCTAAGATCTATGATCTGAATCAAGCATTCTATTTATAGTTTAAAAGTCTATAATCCCTTATAAGGATTAACTCATTCCAGAAGTATTACTGGGTTGGTAACCCATAGCTGTTAAAAATCAATCCTAAACTCATTATCTTCAATTATTTTATAATATATCAAGACTAAAATATCAATAAGGAAGATAGAAAGAGTATTCCAGTTCTTTTCTACCTTGCTGATAGAGTCTCTTATAAAATTCTGAGTTTGGGAGTGACATAGTCTAGTTGTCACCAAATGAATGTGATGACTATAATAAGGATGAGATACCTATATCCACAAATATCTAATTTATTTAATTAGGACGACCAAAATTGAAAGATGAATAACCTAGTAGAAAACATCATTTAATTGTATATAAATACATACGTCAAGGAGTAGATAGGTTTATTAACTTCTTTTGAAATCCAAAAAGTTGGCATCGTGATTGCAAACTATGACCACTTAAGCAAATACCATAACTACTATCCTATGACTCTTTAACTTATAACAACTCTAGGCTTGAGTGCACAATGCTATGGAATAAACCATATATAGCATGCCATAACTATATTCATTGGACTTAATCTACATACAACATGTAACATGCAAATATGTAACTAAGAATTTCATGACATATAATAAACAATATATACTATGCACTATGTATATGCATCGTGCTAATGAATAAACCATATAAACAATACGATTGTAAACATTGGGTTAATGTACAACAAATACGTAGTATGGAATATGCATAATCTTATACTAATGATACGTTATGGAAACAATGATGTAGGTATATACCAAGGTGTAAAGCTTCCAAAAGAACATTCCAGTGATGATTTTGGTTGATTACAATCATAGGTCGTGGACTTTGGAGTGATAACAATACTATGGAAATTATTAAAAGCATTACGTGGACGCATATCAGCCTTTCCTTGGTGCTATAAGTGGTTGAAAGAACCCTATCTCTTCATTCCTCTTCACCCTCGGGCACTTTGGCCGCTCTGCAATTTCTTCGGACCACCTTTGCCATTGTGTTGACCTCCATCACACCTCCTGGTGCCTCGGCTCCTCGGGAGCTCTGCCACTGGAACGTGAGGGTTATTAAGTCATAAACTTGCTTGTTGCTACCTTAAAGATTCACCACTGCTGGTTGCTCAGTTCTATACAAGTCCTGCTCCTCTTAATACTGCGAGAGTGTTTTATACATTCTGATTAACGTGGCCAGTGCTATCTGCAGGCTGTAAGTTAAAACATAGAGAGGAAAAGTTGTAGCTGTAGGGTTTATACTTCCTTGGCAATTTGTTGGGGGTTTCCTGTGATTTTAATGGTTAAAAGAATTAAAATCAGTCCTTCGCCATTGGCCTGGCAGGTTATCCATTTAGCTGGCCGCGACATTAACTTGCAGAAAACCCAGGTAAGAATTATTTCTTAATATGTAGAGTGAATAAATGTTATTACATCTCTTGCATTGTTACAAACATGACTGACAGTCGGCTTTAATATATTAATGCAGATGTCTACCAGCTATACTATCTGCTGCAAACAAAAAGAGCATCAAGGTTCCAATAGCGCAGGCCACAGGAAGCCTTGGTCCTTCCACGGCTCATCTCCTTTGTCTGAACCCTTAAGTGGTTGCGCTGGCTGGTCGAAGCAGCCCTGGTTGTCCTCCATGCATTATGGTTTATTTGCTTTACAGTTTTAGCTCTACGGGTTAAACCCTAGCTCTTATGAGAGCCTTCCGGCTACGACTGTGAATGTAAAGCTTTGATTTTAATTACTGTAGGGTTTTGTAAACAAATATGCAGGCTATAAGCCTTCGCATTATTACCGAATTTACAAGCTATAAGCCTTCACGTTAATACTGTGTTAATGAGTTTTTACAGGCCGTGAGCCTTGCATTTACTATTTTCTGCCAATTCTACAGGCTATATGTCTTTATATATATATTTCTGTTACAGTTATGGTTAATAAATAAAACGGAGTTACAGGTATTCTGTTTATTAAGAAGAAAGGGTTAGGGTTTATACCCTTAGTTCTAAGAAATGTTTAAAATTGTTTATCTCTTTTGCATTATCCTTAATGCAGTATCTGAATGATTTATTTAAAGAGTACTTGCTGCGTTTTATCTATTAACCTAGCCGTAAGAAGAAATTACTAGTTCTTCTTATTATATATAATTTAAAATGAAGAGACATTTGTCTCGTTAGGTTACAGCTTAGGTTTATATGCTTAAGCTCGATTTTCGAGCATCCTGTACTCTATACCTTTGATTATTTAATGCACTGTTACTTGTTTTAGATCTGTACAATAATTAAATAGCCTTCAGGCTCAGTACAGTCTTGTAATATTGTTTTTATAATGCGGCCGTAGTGAATAATGTTCATTTTTTTATTTATTCATTACTTAGTCGCAATAATTACAAATCTAGGGTTTTTAACCCTGTTTTGCAGTTTGTAAACAATATTGTTTCTATATTTTGATAATCAGTATTAAGATGCTACACTTTTGTAATCCTGTAATTATTACCAATGTATTTTTTTAATAATGTTTATTTATTTTACAAAGTACATTGAAGGACTGGATTATAAATATCTTTTTTTTTTATTTGCATTCTATGTGTAATTAAACTAAGTCTTTAGCTATATATTAATATACTACGAGAATGTTAATGTTACACCGTATAACACATTTTTACATTATAGGTACTATAATATAATATTATTCCTTCTTGATGTTACTATGATACTATGAATGTTGTTTTAATATTACCTACCCATTATTTAGTCTGGGATCTTTATTTAGTTATAAGGTTTGAAGATATCTTTATAATACTCATTTAATAATAAAGTATAACTTTATATAGTATCTATATAAATACGTGTATATAAAATAACATTCATTTACCAGATTATAAAAAATAGAATAACAATTATGAAAATATACATAACCTAGCTGAATAAATGAGTATACCGAGAATTTTGAATAACTATATTATCAGCTATAATGCAGATTATTACTAATAGAATTTAACTTGTAACATTAATTAGTTAAGTAACAGATAAATAATTATGACCTTCTATCGACAATGTTTTCATTTTAACTCTATAAAAACTGAATCCTTTTTAAAATAGAATAAACAATCATAACTTAAACTGCAAGGATACTTGAACTATCTTTTCATTTTTACTGCTAGTATTTCGAGAAAACAAAGTTGCAGTACTAGAATAGTTTAAAGCTATAAAAAGATAACTCATGAATTAAAACAGAAAGACATTTGTAATAGCTGCAAGTAAAGTAGGGAACTCAGTTCGGGAGAATACTACTTCTCAACACTGAGACACTGTGCTAGAGTACGGTCTGGTGATACCAGATGTGGAAAAACACAGTGAATACTAACAGTTTTAACTACTGGTATCCTGAGATACTAAATTTACTGAAATAACTAATTACTCAGACATATAAATGAACATATCATTCCTCCATTCAAACTCAGAAAAACATAAGGAAATGAATAATAGAACATGTTTAAGCTATAGACAACAACAGCAATGGGAGGCTGCTCCTCCCTACCAACTCCTGGAGAGCGCTCAGACAGCGACTTCTCAGGACCCCCGAGCTTGCTCTGGTCTCCCTGGCTAGAACTAGGTGCAGCAAATCAGATACCAGTCTTCAACTCAGTATTAACTCAGAACTATCAGTCAGTTCTCTTAGCCCAAATAGCTGTAATAAGAATCAAGTTACTGCAGCAATCCACTCAAAACAATTCCTTATTGTTTTCCCTCTTTCCTCAATGAAATTCTTGAATAACATTCACCTGAATGAATTCTCTCTGGAATAATAAAATTTGAGCAGCCTCAGCTCTCTTCATTGAGTACTTTTAAAGATTTCCTAGGACTTAGTTGGGTTAACTGTCATTTAATGAGCCACCTGCTCATATTCCACTTTCTTGGGGAATCATGACCCCAAATATAGGGAAGTTGCCACCTGCAACTTAGAAAGTGTTTGAGGATGCTGCCACTTGTCTTTTGCCTTTCCACCTAGTTCCATCCACCAGTTTGACCAGTAACCTCTTTTAATAGCTCTCCCATGCTGTTGTCTCCATAATTTATTTATTATTAATAAAATATTCTGAATTACACTCCATAACTGTTGACTCTGCTGAGTCATCAATCCCTACTTAGGATTAAGTTTAACATAATGTCTCAAAAATATAATAAAGCAAATTACATAATTTTACAAAATTGGGGTATGTGACACTCACCATGAGAGAATGGCTCAGCCCTTACATCTGACCTGCTCGTCATAATGGATTTGAATCTATAGCACTCATATCTGACATGGAAGGAACTGAATCCTCTCACCATGACTGAATGGCTCAGCCCTTACATCTGACCATGGAAGGAACCAATCCTCTCACCATGTCAGAATGGCTATGGGTCTCATCACTTTCTCATGGAAGGAACCTTGATCTGGAGAACACCAAGTCTCTCTCTGAAGTACTCGAACTTCATCCTAGCCAATGGCTTCGTCAATACATCATCTATCTGTTCCTCCGTCACAACATACATGAGCTTCATTGCTCCTTTTTGCACCATATCCCTAATATAGTGATACTTGATCTCGATATGCTTCGACCTATCATGGAACGCTGGATTCTATGACAACTTCACGCAACTCTGGTTGTCACAATGTATACAAGTAGCATCCAAGTGGAGATCAAATATATCAAATGGTAGCTTTTGTAGCCATACTGCCTCACAACTAGCTGAATAAGCTACGACATACTCTGCTTCAGCTATACTCAGTGCCACACAGGATTGCTTCCTGCTAAACCAAGAGATCACACCTGATCCCATACTGAAACAACATCCTGAAGTACTCTTCTTGTTGATGGCACTGCCTTCCCAATATGAATCAACATAACCCTCTAGGTTAATCTTTTGATTCGCATCGTACTTGAGTCCGTAATCAACTGTACCCTTGCATGCTTTGCAATCATCACGTGAACATGTCTCAATGTGTTCATAGCAAAACAAATATCTGGTCTCAGGTACATCAAGCACCCAATCATCTAATGATACATCGTAGAATCAACCATCTCTGATGAAGCATCACTCAATAGCTTCATGTTCGATGCCATAGGTGTGGTCATGCAGTCCATCATCCTAAACCTATTCAGGATCTCTAGTGCATACTTCCCTTGTCCACACTTCCATGCCTAGAACAATAGTGCAACGACACATAACAGGAACATCACTGGTCTTCCACCTTCAACCTTGAATCAAAGGTTGGAATTCACTTTACTCTTGGTAAAGCCTAGATTCATCAGTAATCTGTCCGTCCTGTCGTGCCATGTCGATCCTCAAGATATTCTGTAGTCACTCCCTCTAAAGCGAAGCATCATACTCCCTCTGTCTTCTGTACTCTATGCACTAAAAACATTCTGTACCAGAGTGACAAGTAGCTTCCTATGCTACTAATATTCTATGTGACCATCTAGTGTATAGACTTGCATCTTCAACCTTGTAGCAAAGGTTAAGATCTTCATCAGGCTCATCATGTATGTGTTTAAACTCTTACTGGCTACAAATGTCTCTTCATACTCTAGGCCTTCTTTTCGTGTGAAGCCTCGTGCTACGAATCTTGATTTGTATCCCATGATGTTTCCATCTACTGTAAGATGGAACTATGAACTTCTCTTCAGGTCTCGATACTGCGCCCTGACATCATTCTTCTTGAACTGGTCTTCCCTTTCTTCTTGGTGGCTGGAAGGTTCTGCATCAATGATGTCACTGCACTCATCATATTATTTTGAAATGTCGTCACTTGCTCTTCGGAACAAGTCTTCATTCTTCTTTGCTTGTAGGTGATTATGTATGCATTCTTTCCTACAATTCAAATGCATTTGTATGGTTAGAAACATTTCATAAGGAATATTTATATTGGCAATTTCTTATACATAAATATATGAACATGCAACTACTTTAGCCAATACAACATTCATCCATATCTCACTGAAACTTTCTAGATGCCTTCCATCTCTACCAGGACAACATTGAGATTATGCACTAATCCAATATGTCAGCAAATAGGTTTCATTCTACATAAGTAGCAATGGAGAATTTGTATAGCACCATGAGCTACTTACCCATCACATGCATATTAGTAGTACACTGTCATTAATTAATGCAAACATCCTATCATGCATAATACATCAACTAAATATAAACAAATGAATAAAAAAACAATATTATGAAATGACAATTGAATACTTATGTTTATTTGTTTTGTGGGCATACTCCTTCTTGAGACTTCAGCTTCATCGTCTTCTTCATTCATGATAGCATTGTTTCTTATCCAAATGCTAGGATCCAGATAAGAAGTTCTTCAAGAGTTGATTTCTTCATATTCCTCATCGCTTGAGGGACCTTCTTTGGATGGTGAGAGCTTGATCTTCAATTGCTCCCATATTCTCTTCTCTTCTTATGAGTCAAGCTTCTTCTTCTTCTCGAAGTCTGCTAAAAGTAATCACTTCCTTCTGCCACACATTCCTTGCATGAATAAATCCCATGATCCTGGGAGGCTATTCAAGGTGGTCATCACCACTTCTGCATTCTTCACTTCTTCTTTTACCGCTTCAAGTTTTTCTTGATTTGAGAGACTCTTATGACTACATGGTCTTTGCATTCTGGATCTTCACATTCTTCAACTGGTTTCTCAAGGTCATATTTTGATTTCTGTTCTTCCCTTCAAATAGCTTGGTCAAGGAATCAAACATCTTCAGTGTCTTTTAGGAAGACACTTGTGGTACAAGTTGATCTGTGACTGAATCAACCATGATCTTCTTGGCCTTGACCAAGTTCTTCTTGTGAAAGGCTTCTAGCCTCATCTCCCTCTGAAACTGGAACCTCCATACTCATGTAGGTGTCCAATCCATTTTCTTCAGAGAGATCATATACTTCCAGGATTGGAATTTGTCAACTTCCCCAAGCTTGTCATCAAGCTGATGTGATAGATCACTTTGAAATGAGAACCTCAAATGAAAATAGCAAAGGAATAGATCTTACCGATTTGAGGTGTCTGTCCTAGTTTCGTAGTTGGCTGATCTAGGGTTTGTCACAGAAACCATAATTTTAAAAAATTAGAATATTTCAAATCTGATTGGATAGACAGATAGATCTCTTCAAATGGATCTATCCAATGTACTCCTTTTCTGAAAACAGTGGAGGGAAGCTCCCAGAACAGGAAGCCCTAGATTTCCAATTTCTTCTGCAGAAATACCTGTTACTATTTCTGTGATAGATCTGCATTTACTACTCTTCTGTGTCTGAAATTTCATACTGAGGAAACCACACATGTTCCTGATCCAACACCATAGGTTTCAGTAGAATTGGTTTCACCATTTGGGAGTTATGATTTTTTTCCCAAGGTGACCTGTTATAGGACTGTTCAGAACATCGAAGTTGTATAGAATTCCATGTGTCACTGGTTCATCTTCTGAGTCTGATATTCATACCACTGAAAGTACAGTTCGTGGAATTTTTGGAACATCTTCAAAAATTCCATTTGGACCTCTGTATCCCAAGATATTACAATTCTCCCCAGGTGTCCTGTTTATGGATGATTTGTGGAAGAGGATGGAACCCTAACTTTGAGAGATCATATCTCCCAGAATATAGCGAATATAAGGCTGATGTTTGGACACAATGTTCATTAGGATTTTCTCATCGGTCCCTACAATTTTCAGCTTCTGAGACTTCTCCAATCTCAGAATATAGCGACTGTACCAACACTTAGCAGTTTTAGTATTTAGGGTTTCTCCTAGCTCAGGGTCAAACTAGGATTTGACTTTCCCAGAGTTTCACCCAACCAAATTTCTTGATCCAGGTCTCTAAACTTCGGTTTTTACGAGGAGAAAAATCCTATGGTGTTCTCACTCAAAAATTTCTCTTCTGTAGAAAGCCCTAATTTCCACATCGAAACTGAAAATGCTTGAAATTGAATTCCGCATCAACAGAAAGATGCACCCTTCAATGGAGAGTCATCCTAGCATACTTTTTCTGAAAATATGTGGAGGAAGATCCACAAAATAGGAAGCCCTAGTTCCTATAGCTGCATAATGTCTTCTTCTCAGGTTAGCTATGATACCATGTTAGTTTTTCAACATTTAAGCTAGCATTATGTTAGGATCTTTTCACTGAGAGAATAACAAGCACATCAATAAAACATAAGCATATCACAAGAGACAAGAGACATAAAGAGTTTTGATCAGGGAAACCATAAATGGAGAAAACCCCGCAACTTCCTCTAAGATAGAACCACCACAAGATGTAAGACCCCAAAACAGTAAGATGCACTCCCAACAGCAGTAGTCTTCTTCTTCTGTCTAGTCCTAGTATTTCCTTCTTCACTAGTGCGCCACACTTGAGAAAGTAAGTGATGTGATGTACAAGTGATAAATAGAGAGACTCTCACTCTCTATTTATATTCTTCCGTTCACTTGCAGTGCATTTTCTCATGTAGGCTCAACTTACAATTACTTACTCGATCCTACACCTTAATTAATGTATAATAACTCAAGTGCCCCGAAACGGTGGGGACTTACCTAATGACTTGAAAAGACTTGTTAAAATTATTAATCCTCTCGATCGGAACATCGAGGCATGACAACATGACTCAAATACATAATATAAACATCCCGGAATAAACATCGGGTTACAATACATAAGATACATAGAAGAATACATTTCGAAGTTACATATACATCAACATAGTGGACTCTTTTTCTTAGGAAGGAGTTTTTCCTTTCCCATTGAGGACTCGCTTGGAGGTAGGATTTAAGTATTCAAGCTTTCTCCTAAAACCCAACTATTAATATTTTAGTAATTGGATGTGGCTATGAGAAAAAAACAAATCCTACATATCTTTTTAGGTTTGCAAGTGTCTTTCTCATAGTAGTAGGTTGATCCTACTAAAATAAGTGCTTGAAAGTATTTCGATGTACTAGTTTCAACACCAAAGATACCAAATGTAATTCTCACTTAAGGAAAGAAATTATTTTTTTTGGTTCGTGTGGATAGAGAGGAGAGAAAAAAAGGTACCCCTTTAGTCAAGATGAATGCTAAAGCTCTTCCAAAAAGAATGTGAGTTTAGAAAGTCAAAAAATTCAAGTGTTCAATCAAGATTTGGTGACTAAAAATATGTAGCTTCTCACTTACATTTCGTCTATCTAAAATAGAGTGATGATCTCCAACTATATATGGGAGGTCTTTAAGTGGTGGGTTGCTTCTGAATTCCTAAAAATAATGCTAAAAAATATCTATAGCTTGGAATTCTTTTGTCTAGCCCTTCTCATTATTAGGCATTTGGATGGTTTCAAAAATTGGGAATAACAATTAAATCTAGATTGTAGAGGAGCAATTAGATGGGTTTGATGACTCCTTCAGAGTGTTGGATGATATTCTCATGATCTTCCATGATCAAGACATATTCTTCTTATGGGATTCTATATTCAATGATCATAACATAGTGGGAAGGTTAGGGTTCATCAAGCTAAAAGAGGAGGATAGGGACTCCTTATATTGGTCAAAATATTCCCATTCTGGTGATTTCATAGCTAAGGTGCGCTACAGTTCATAGATGGAGTTCAATTTTCTTGAAATAAAAAAGTGGTGGTGGGAACATATATGGAGGTTACATTGTCCACACGGGGGCTTCACTTGTTGACCAATATCCTATCACATTAGTTCATATTGTGGGTTTTAAAATTATTAAAAATTGAACCAATGTATTGTAGATATTGGGCGGATGAGGGGTTTAAGGTGGGGGTGGGTAAGGTGGTTTATAAGGATTGAGGTATAAAAAGGGGTGGGTAGGAGGTTTTAAGTATTGGGAGGGGGTTTCAACAAAAAGAGTTTGGGTCAATATCTATGGAAATTAAGGGTATTCTTTAATATCCCATGATTACACGTGCTATGTGAGATGTTCACTAAGTGAAGTCCCCATGCATTGTCCATTAAAGTAAAAAGTCAGTTTTCGTCTAAAATTTTGTAACAAACTATTAACATGAGAGAATCCGATCAAGGGATCATCATCAAGAGACTCAGGTGCTCAAAGGATTTTTTTTTTAATGTTTATGCATTCATAAATATTTGTTAGGACATGATTATTGAATGCTTGTATCAACCATGTATATTTCTATGGTCCTTAAGGGTTTAAAATAATGGGTTCCATGTTTCTTTTATTTATGTTCTCTCATCACTGTTTACTTTCTTTAGGTGCAATTTTATTTCTATTTTTTCTCTAGTTTCTCTTTTAGTGTAATGATCACTTTTGGCTATAATTTTTTTGTTTGAGAGGAAATGTCATGTTTACTATTGTTGACCTGTTGTGTTAGCATTTATTTTTTAATTAGATTATGTTAAAGATCCACAATATATTCATTCAACCTAACTTGCAATTTCTCAAATATAAACATTTTGCATGAGTAAGGAATGTTGTAAACACCTTTTTGGCATCCTTCCAATATTGGATATTTTACTAAATTGTGGATCCTCCTTAGGGTGTTTAGAGAGGTAAACATACAAAATTTATTTCATTTTTGCAATATTTTAGCTATTTTGTCCATGGTGCCTTTTATGTATGGAAGAGTTATTCTACACTCATCTTGCCCTTCTTGTTTTCTTGATTGGGGTTTGTGAACCATTGAGAACAATCATGTTGAATTGTTTCTTACTATAGCCATTTCTACTAGAATTGTGACAAGTGATGTAACTCATCCTCAACATATTTTTGTTTAGTATTTTTATGGATCTCGTTATCAAAGTGTTAATAAAACCAACTTTTTGAGAGTCTAGGTTGTGAGATGAAGCATGAAGAGATAGAATCCATGGAGTTTCACTAGTAAGCATGTCACAATTAGTATTGTATAATGATGATGTTATATAGCTTAATTCCCTCATGCATCTCATAATGTTCTTTTGATGTAAAGGTTTGATTGTATAAAGGTGTTAAGAGTTTCTATTTTTTTGGTTTGGTATCATTAAATAGTCAATTAGAATAGGCTTCTATGTTAATTATGAATAGTCTTTTAGACATGAATTAATGTATACTCTCTATCTTGTGGAATATAAAGGTTTTTTTCCTTAAAAAAAAGGGTTAATCACTGAATTAAAATTTTACGTCATTTAAACAAAGGAAACCGATTTCAAATATAATGAAGAGTTCACAACATTCCCTTGTGTTAATTTAGATAATTGATTTTTCAAAATTGGAATTAGGGGAATTTATTCCTTAAAATCAGCTATCAACGCTAATCTCTTATTGTTTTGCTTCATTATTTCTTCATCTCTTCCTATTTTCTCCTTTCTTCTTCTCATAAGGTTTCTAGCTATGATTGTTTTTCTTTATGGGTATTATGTAGCAAAAGGTTTCTTTTATGAAGATTCTCCTTATATGGTGAGGATTCCTCATATTTTTTCTTATTGATTAACACTGGTTTTCAATACTATTCCTCTTTTATTGTTTTCTTATTCTTGGTTTTAACTATATTCTTAGTAATTTCTTGTTTTCAATTTTTCTTTCAAGATAATGAAGACTCCATTAAATATTGTCACTGGTCTTGATTTCATAACCTCCCAATAACCCTCCTTCATTAATTCATTTTTGTAAAAAAATTATTTCTCAATTTCATTAATTAAAATCATTATCTTTATATCTGATTTTGGCAAAAAATCATAAATATTTATCTTTTAAAATACATTAAATAATTTTATATACAATATTTATAATCGTAACGCACTATTATTCCTCAAACCAATATATATTTTATTTTTTAAATAAAATATTTTATTTTAATAAAAAATAAATAAACATAAACAAATATTATCCAAAGTCCATTACAAATGGACTCCACTCCAAGTGAGTTCAGAAGCACGACATACTATTATGAACTCGAAATACACATATAGCAAAGGTCTCCGTTTACATATCATAACTTGCACTTGTGACATATAAACCGACCGGCTGCGTTTTTAACATTTAAAACATTCATTTATATAGCTGTGAAAAACTTCAATTTCATATGATAAGCTCCGTTTTTAACATTTAAAGCTTTCATTTATATAGCTGTGAAAAACTTCAATTTCATATGATAAGCTCCTATGGGATCATCCTCGGTAGTATGGAGAAATTAGGTTTGGATTCTATGACAAAAATTGTGTATACTACAAAATGAATTCTATTTCAGCTGAGTTCAAAAGTATAACATATTATTATCACAAAAATTGTAGAAACTATAAAACTCGTAACTATAAAACTCAGAAGTATAATATATTATCATCATAAAAATTATGTTAACTACAAAATGAATTCCGCTCTAAATGAGTTCAGAAATATGACTTACTATCATCACAAAAATTGTGCCTACTAAAAAAATTAACTTTATTCCAAGTGAGTTTAAAAATATAACATACTAACATCATAAACATTATGCCTACTACAAAATGAACTTTTCTCCAATTAAATTCAGTAGTATAACATACTATCATCAACCAATAAACTAATGTTACTACAAAATAAACTCTACTCCAACTGAGTTCAATAGTATAACATACTATCATCAACCAATAAACTAGTGTTACTACAAAATAAACTCTATCTGAATTCAGTAGTATAACATACTATCATCAACCAATAAACTCATGTTACTACAAAATAAACTACTCCTACTCCAACTGAGTTCAGTAGTATAACATACTACCATCAACCAATATACCGGTGTTACACAATAATATTAAAGAAATAAACCGGTGTTACACAATAATATTAAAGTCAATTGCTTTATAAGGGTGTGCAAAGCTTTAATTTCATATGATAAGCTCCGATGGGATCACCCTGCGGGGTAGTACCAAGGGAACTTAAAGGGCTTGAAGAGGAGGTTATCTCAGTCCACTCTTTGGTATCCAAATTCAGCGTCGTCACGAATCTCATACCCTCAATGATCGTGACCGTGCTATTTCCGTCGAACGCCGCCACGATCTGTAATGATGGATTACTTAATATTTTTGCAGCGAAAATCTGCCATTCCCCTCCGGTGGGACTTCCGAGCAATAAT
>LPNX010628888.1:41035-91574 GCA_001517045.1 Pseudotsuga menziesii
GCATGCCCACCACTCTTATCAATTGTTTCTTTGAATATAATTTTATTGATTTTATTATAAGATATATAACAAAATTCTTAAACTATTGAAAACCTATGTACAAGACTCTGCAAATGGGGTATATATGTTTGTGAAAATATCATAACATTGAGCTAAAGAGATACCTATGTACAATAAATATTGTTTTTACTAATATTTATATCTATATTAAAACCTTTTACACTTTTTATAAAAAATCAAAATCATTATTAAACATTAATAACCTAAATCTTTCTATCTTTGGAATGATGGAAATAATCTAAATCTTTAAAATGAAGATAGTTGTTGTCAATGAAGATAGTTGTTGTCAATATATACATATATTTGATAATTTTATTAAATGTAGTTATAAGTTCAAGTTCCTCTATTATAATTTATTTTTCTAAATCTTTACAAGTTCTATTTCGGGTATTAAAATGCATTTAGATCATTACAGTATTAAATATGAAACCTTATTAATAAATATGAAATATTCAATTGTCAACGATCAAGAATCTTCAATCTTCAACAGATCACCCCTAAGCCACACATGATGAAGAAATAATATTTTTCAATAGATCACCCCTACGCAACTTGGCCACACACCATGCACGTTTTTGAGCGGATGATACTTTCCATTCAAACTTCTCTTTTAAAGTAGAATTAATTTCAATTGCATCGAGTCGCCGTGAAAGTCACCAACCGTACGTCGTTTTCCAGAAATTAAAAACTAGTTTTCATCGAAACCTACACCAAAGCACACCTCGTAAGATTCGAGTTAGTTACGTGTTTGTTACTTTGTCTCTATTGAAATGATATTCTCCCCATTCAAAGTCTGCATTTCAGAAGAACAAATTTGATTTTAGTGGAATCTGGTAGTTTTGAAAGTTATTGAGATATATGCATACCACTCGAGGCCCAAATATTTGTTAATCGACTGATGGCAGAACTTGATCATTTTCCACTTCTGGCTATTATGGTGGCGGTTGTGATTGTAGTCGAAAATCAAACCGTGGGCAGAGGGTGCATCCCCCACAAGTATGTGAGTGAAACATAGTTTATTAACAATCTGGATTCCATTTTGCAATCCCTTCTTTCAAATCTATCCTCAGATGGCTTCGCTAATTCAATGCAAAACGGATCCTGGAAGTGCTCTCTGGAACGGTTTGCATTATTAAAATGCATTTAGTGAGCACTGGAACAGTTTGCATTATTAAAATGCATTTAGATCATTACAGTATTAACATGATTTTTAAATTTGTAATGGAGTCAAACTTCTTAGCCATGAGTGAGCAGCTCCCGCTCAATTGGGCGCCCAAGGGCCACCCTCACGGCCTACTCGATGCCGGGCATCGAGGAGCCGATGAGGGTGGCCCTTGGGCGCCCAATTGAGCGGGAGCTGCTTTTATAGGAGGGTGGGTGGAGTTAGTGGCCTTAACGATGTTACAGCTGGAATCTATTTGACTGTCGGCCGATAGCGGTAACGGTAGCTCGATCGCGGAATAATTCCGCACGAGGGTAATGGTATCAGACCTTTTTTTACCATTTATTTGGATGTAGAAAGATCTCGATTCAGACATATTGAGCTTCTCTAGCTCTGCAAAATATAAGATCAGTAATATTTTGGGCACTCCGCCTAAATTCATAGGGACAAAAAGGTTGTATCCGCTGTTTCCAACCCATGCAGTTTGCATGATAGCAGAGGGAGGAAGGTCTTTGGTATTGTTTGTGGAAATAGCATGTTGCGAACTCACATTCCGTACAGAACCCATAATTTGAGGATTTATAGATAAATCATCTGATGTCCAGATGCGGTCGAGTTTGTCTTGAGGATACCTGCTTAATTAACCAAAAGAATAATTACAAGTGCTCAAGATTACTGACCAAAATTGAGTTTCACATATCAAATTATAAGATATAAAGAATGAAACGGATTACGATGAACTAGCTAGTTGATTATGACTCTTAGATTTACATTAGTAAATATATGAAGTTCAAAATGTTCACCTAACCACAGAATTTCCCCCAAGATTATAATAATCTAGCCACAAGATCGTTCTTGTCTTGGTCTGTCCATACATGCCATCTTGGAAATTCTTCAATTCAATACCAGAGATAAAAGGATCATCGGACTTGGAGGTTCTAATCAAGCAAATGTACAGCAAACTGCCTGAACTAACCAATATTCTGTGTCTATAAATCGGATCTCGATCTGACATTGTTACGTTTTCCACATGCAACATACCGAGTGTCTCAATAGAGTATTGGAAGCTGTTTGGCAATGTTGGAAATCCAGTGTAATTTCCAATGGCAAACCATAATCTTACGAGGTAAGGCACATCGGGTGTCACAGGCAACTTATAGCAAGACTTTTTGAGAGGTGGTGGGAAAAAACGTAGAGTCTGCAAGTAAGAACCGTAGGCTTTTTCAGTTGCGTACTCCCCTATGTCTACTGTCTTTCCTACGTCGATGTAATCAGCATCACTAACCCATGTTATATCATTCTCCCCAGTGTGATTTGTTATCCCTCCACAGCTGATACTAAGAAATCCTGCCACAAGGCTAAAAAATAATTAAGAAGAAAAATTTGTTGTCTAAAAACTCAATGAGAGCTTAAAAAAACAAGATATGAGATGGATATTGTATAAAGTAGACAAAACGAAAAAAATCCTTGATATATTTCTTCAATTTACATCTAGCATACCTGGTTGAGCAGTAATCACAGTCAACAAACTTAACAGCAGGCCGGAAGGCGCTACCCAATTGCCATAACGAGTTTTGTCCATTGTTCCACTAATTTTTAAAAGTTCCCCCGAGTTCCAAGAGTATACTGGAAGTTGCTTAAATTGCTCATCTCATAAGCAGACCAGTAAGAAGTGTTGCCTACATCTTATTTCTTCTCAGCCATTCTTTCCCATCTCTGCCTTACCCTACCTTATCTTTGCGTTATCCTCGAAGTGCATATTATTTTTCCAATGTTAAAGTGTAAGGAATGTGATTCCTTTGTGTAAGCATATGCCATGAAGGGACTCTTAGAAAGTGCTCACTCATCTAGTGGACTAAATCAATGTTGTTTTAAGTTAAATATTTTTTAAATATAAGGTTTACATGCTGCAATAAAAGTAATTTTATGACCTAATTATTTATATATATTTGTTTAAATCAAATCTATTCTACATCTATAAGTGGAAATGATTTGGTCCATGATAGTCTAATATAACGCGGTGAACTCTTATGTAATAATTGCATCAGTGATTCATAATGCCATATTGTGTTATTGTGTATATATTTCTCATGTGTCTATTTATCTTTCTCGATATGGTATTAGAGAGAGTGTGATTGTCGGACTAGTCGTGTAGGCAATAGATTTTTTTTTCTTTTTTCTTGAAAAGATAAGCATGCTCTTCTCTTGCATTGAACAATGATCTAGATAATCAAAAGGGCTTGACACAAAGAGTAGATTATCACAAAATGTTGTCAAGGAGTTACCATGCGGTATTGAAGGGAAGGAGTTGTGTAGTCAAGATAGTGGCCATTGAATGTTAGCGAGTGTTTTGAAAGGATCACAAGGGGCAGAAAAATGATTACAACTAAGATATTGTTATGGTAGTCTCTATTCCTATAGTTGAAGATTTTTCGATGATTTTCTACTAGTTAAATTTATGTTCAACAATTTTTTTTGTAGTTTTTATTAGTATTTTTCAATAGGAAGATATAGGGTTTCATCATTTAGTAATCAAGCTTATTTTGTATTACAGTGTTGACAAGTTGCAAGAAGATGGACCACAACCCATGCTCTCGGGTTTATCAAAGGAGATGTAGCCATTGCTAAAAATCCATCTGATATTAACATCGATAATGAACTTACTAAAGAAGAGTAATTTTTTGCATTTTAAGAAGCCATGCCTAGAAGACATGAACGCTTATAATGTAGATAAAGCTCAAGCATGGATGACTACTCAAATAGTTTGGAAGTTTGTGAATCTTGGGAATTATACTTTTACAAGGGTCATGAGATCACTTGATGGAGCACCCCGGCATTGAGCAGGCTGTGAGGGAGGCCCTTGGGCACCCAAGTGAGTGGCTCCCGCTCACTTGGGAACCTAAGGGCCGCCCTCACGGCCTGCTCGATGTCGGGCATCGAGCAGGCTATGAGGGCGGCCCTTGGGTGCCCAAGTGAGTGGGAGCTGCTCACTCATGGCTAAGAAGTTTGATGCGATTACAAATTTAAAAAGAATTTTAATAGTGTAATGATCTAAATGCATTTTAATACCGCAAACTGTTCCAGAGAGCGCTTTCATCTCTTAACTAGAGGTTTTCACTCTTTTACTTTTAATTCCAAAACAAAAATTTCATCTCTTAACTAGATGTTTCCCATATCTTAACCATGTGAATTTTCAGCCTTAGGGATGTTATGAAATATAAAAAAAATAATAGAAAAAATAAACAATATTTCAATCCTTAACAACCCCAATCCACTAGGCAATTTAAGAGATAAGATATCAATGTGTTCCAATAAGTTTCAACCTTTAAATAGGGCAATCTTGTCACACATATCACATATCCAAGAACACTAGGGCACCCAAATCAAAATCAAAATATTTACATTCATATATAATATGTAAAACATAAGTTGGGCACAAAAGAAATGTTGGAATTAATATATGTTTCATTTTTAAACTTGTAATGTCGGAAACAATACTTTTGATTAACTATAAAATTTAGTATTTTAACTTTTTTAATTGATAATTTTCTTGTCATTTCAAATCTTATATTTAAAATTTGTAAAAATATAAAATGAGTTTTAACCTCTAAAGAAGTTTTAAACTCTAAATAAATTTTTGAATATTTATATGAATTATTTGTTCTTGTATGTTCTAATATATCATTTGTTTATGAATCGCATCATAATTTCTTTGGTTTTTATTTGTTAGAGTGGTGAAATTATTTATGATTTTTTTGTTTGTTTGTTTAATATGCAAATTTCAAAAAAGTTGTAATTTATCTCTTGAAGAAAAAAAAATTCCAATTTAGGGGTTGATTTTAAAGTTTTTGTAAACAAGAGTATGGGATGTATGGGATGTTTAGGCCATGGCTCTATTTTTTAACAACAAAAAAAAAATTGTGTATGCTGGTATCAACACTTTTCTATTTGGGGGGTGTTTTTGGTGTTTTTTTTGCAAAAATCAATGTTTTTCTCTCTAGAGTTCTTGTTCATATTATAAAGTTCTCGTTTCATACTATAAGTGGTTACTATAGTACCTTAAGTACTTAAGAAATAATCTGTAAAATTTCAGTATAACCATAATGTTATTATTAACATTGAAACATGTGTTCTTCTAACCCTACTCATTAATACAAACTTTTATATCTATTACATGACAAGAAGATTACCGTAGCTAGTAAACAAATAAAATAGTCAACTGTGTGGTTAAAATAAGGACTAAATATTATATCTCAAAACATTTATCCAACAGTTAAGGAAATTGTACGATCATTTTCCAGTTTTCCATTTAAAGAAAAAGCTATTAAAACTTAACTATTAATTAAAAAAAACTGAAGCTTGAAGATAACCCTAAATATCAAAATTGTTCATTAAAGACATAACCCTAGGTTAGTCTTTTACTTTTACCTCATTTTACAAATAGAATTACAATAACTTTTTCGTCAAATGGCTCTACCCAGTCGCGGGCATAGTAGGATTTATAACACATTGTTAACATAAATAGAAAAACCTGTAAAACAAGCATTTTTCTGAGTGCTTCAGAAAAATACAAAAAGGAAAGTCAATATTTTACAACTATTTAAACTCTGGTAGAAATCCCTCATATCAAAACAGGGTCATAACTTATCATTATTTTTAAACAATTACAATCGCCACTTTGTTCAGAATCAATTAATAAGAAGGAAATAATGACTAACAACTATTTTATACTATGTTCATAAACAAAATACTTATGAACAGAGGCTTCTTTTAACCAGAAGTTAACCAAAAACAGTCGCCATTTGGTTCCACGCTTAAAACCCAATTTTTTTCCTTAATATTATAATGGCCACGCAAGAGTCACTTGGTTGAATAATAGGCAGAGGTGGCATTCAAAACAAAGAAGTTACAATATTAAACAAACATTTACAAAACCCTTAAACAATAAACATTTTTGGTAAAATTGCATTCACAAGAGCCATATCCTTTTACAAATACCCTAAGGGATTTTCGCCATGGACAGCCTTATGACCTCCATTAATAAACAAAAAAAAAACAACTAGTTTTGTCTTAAAACATTCTAAACACTGTGGAATAGTCCACAAGCACCATTGACCTCACTCCAAACTCAACAACGAAGGGTACCCAAGGATGGAAGTGAGGCTTACCAGGCCTGTCAAGCTCAAACCCTTCAGCTTCATAGAAAATCACTTTCACTTTCGGCTGTGGATTATCAAGTTTCACGTACAAACAACATATGGTTGAACTGTTAGTATTTAGCTTTGTATTAATAGATAAATAAGAGAAAATAAATTACCAAGAAGAGTCATTACCACTTACTATTTTAAACACTGAGCTTGATGAAACAATGATAGCAATGAACCAAATATTTGAACATGTTAATGCCACAACAACCAAGAATTTTACCACTATTTTAACGAATAGTTCAAAGGAAAGGTTATGGTGTAGAACTAGAACACCATAACCTGCTAAGGCCATGAGAAAATAATAGAGGCAAGAGTTGTAGAGGCACGAAGAGACTGAGGCCTATCAATCTCTCTCTCTATAAAAAACAAACAACATTTGAAGTCGAGCAACTTTTTAGGTCAAGACTTAAATGTAAATGCTTATGGTTTATCACCCAAACCCTTCCTCAAATGATCGTTCACCATGTCGAGTCCACTAGCAAAGAAATATTTTATTTGTTGATATAGTTTGGATCCTACGATATATATAAGAAAACAACACCACGACCTTTGGTTAAACCTTATTCGAAATATTATTTGAAAAGTAATAATATTTCATTTGTTTACAATGAAACAAGTTATGTTTGATAGGTCAAAGCTTCGAGCTAGGCTATAATTAATATTTTATGCACGAGTGATATGTGCAAGTTAGTTTTGTTATATTTTAGTTAGTGTTAAACTACCATTTAATAATGATAATTGCTATTCCTAGGTTAGTTTATATGTTGTACATCGATTGCATACCTAGGTTAGTGTATTGTTATGCATTGAGTATATATATACCTAGGTTAGCTTGTTATTTTTGCAATGAGTTTTCTAGTGTAAAAAGAAAAGTTAATAATGATAACTTAGAGACTCTAGGAATTCTATGTTAACTTGGCATAATGCATAATAATAAAACTTGGAGAATGCTTTTAGACCCATATTATTGCATTTCAACTAGAAACATGTTGGATGTCTTCATACCATAATTATTTTCTTCCAGAGTAACTAATCACCACTACCAAATCCATTTTGTTACCTAGGTCGAGTAGTCTTTGCTTTAGGCCTAGGAAACCGTCCACATTGATAATATAGACAATAAAAAGAGTCTAATGTTTTTCTTCCTAACTTACTCTTTAGTATTCAGAGCTTTAAAATCTTACATTGTAACCTAGAAGAAAGTTTTACTTACGAATCTTGTACAAGCATCCAATCTGCATTAGCTTTGAAAAATATAAGTAAGCCTCAGGATAACCTCAAGACCCTTTAGTAAGATAAGAAAACAACTATCAGAATCATACACATGCTAGAAAATGAACAATGGATATGAATTCAATAAATTTCTAACCATTAACTTTCAACACTGAAAAATCAACACAGACTAAATATTGTTAGTAGCATGTATGTTATAAATTAGTAAGTAATTCTGTGAACCTTTTAGTTACAATTACCCAAGAGTATCAAATACTAAGTTTCTCTAAATGTCATGTCCTGTAATTTATCTATTAAATAAACTAAAGGTAGTTAGTAAACTAGCATTTTTAGGCTATGACTTAAACATTAAATATCACATGGAATTTTTTTTTGTGGATTTTGGGGTGTTACATGTAACAATAAGCTCTCGTGTAGCAAGAACAAGAATATAATTAATTACCTCAACATTAGGTGTCAATGGAGGTGGCATATTAGGGGTAGCATTAGAACCAGGTCAGATCTAGCTTCAATAGCAACTGTTGAATAAACACTGGGAACATTGTCAATCTGTAATGCTATAAAAATGTATTTACGAGGCGTTTATCATTGATTTATCCAATTATGGTTCAATTGAATGGAAGGTAACACCTTCTTCCAAAATGAACCTACAATGTTTAGACATTTTGTAAAACTGTGTGAGAAAAGATGATAAGAAAAACCCTAGTTCCATAATGGAAAACAAACCCTAGAGATGCCACTGTCCCAAAATAAACCCTAAACGATGCCACTATCCCAAAATATTTACATCATCTGCTGAATTAAGGGAAGTTCACACTAACCTTAATACATATTAAGATTCATAGAGAGACAAAGGAACAAATGGAACCAAACGAGTGAAATCAAATTTCATAAATGAAGACAATGAACTTAAGCTAGGTTTAGATTTACAAGGAACTGAAAGAACCCATTTATATGACATCTAGGTGAGATGTTCATATGGACCACGGGGACTGCTTAAGTACGAAAAACCCTAGTGGGGTGTCTTAAGTATGCATCTTTTAATCATAATGAATATCTGGATTCGATGAGCGCTAACTAGTAGTTGGTTGTTGATTATTTCCCCAAACTTAACAATTTGGTTAATGCATTAAATTTTTTTATTTCTTGTCTATGGAGGTAGTGGAGAAAATCTTGGTGCATCCATGGATTATGAGGGGAGGATACTTGGTTCTAAAAATGTGCTTGTTGAAATATTGTAACTTCGAAGAATATTCTAAATGTATTTTATTGTTGTAACATATTGAAGATGTTTTATTCCTGTGTTGATATTTTACTATTGTATTTGGTCATCATAGTGTTATGAGTTAAAACCTTTGTTGTAAGTCTCGTTAGTAGAACCCCCCAAAATATAATATTATATTGTTTTGTGTCTTCCTAGTTGGATTCAACCCATTAAGTTTGTTGGGGCTGAACTTCTAGGAAAAAATTCAAGTGGAAGATAGAGTATAAATAGAGGTGTGTTCCTCATTTGAACACACACACTCACTTGTGTATGATGCATAGGAGAGAGAGAGAGAGAGAGAGAGAGATATTCAAGGAGAAAGAGCATCTGCTTGGGGTTTTATCTTTGTACTTTTTATAAATCTATATAGAGGAAGTTTTGTTGGGTTTTATTCCCCTACACTATTTCTCAAGATAAATATGTGTATATCTTGTGATTGTGGTTCTTTCAGTGATCCTACATATGTTATTGTTGTGAAATTAAATTGAATACAAATGATATATATATTAGAATATGGAATATTAACCTCGTATTAGAGCTATCCTGAATATAACATATTTCACAAGGTGAAACGAAGCCTTTCCTCTCCCTTCAACAGGAAATTAGGGTTTCTGTCAAAGTTGGAATATTGAAGATATAATTGCATAGAAAGTTGTGCCTACCTAGAGTGCATCTAGTGAGCCCTCGATCAAAATTTTTGAGTGGGTATGTCCCAAGAAAATTCAAACCCTAGTTTGGCTTTGGATGAGAAAACTACAAAAACTAGAAAACTAGAAACTGCAGATCAAAATCTCACAAGTCAATTTTAAGAGGTGAAGATTTGTAATTTCTCCAAAAACCAAGTGTACTAGTCAACTCGCCTCAGTCAAGTGCATATCCTAGTAAGGTCAATTTTTCATTTTGATAAATTTCATTTTTTTAGTGACCTCTCGGACAAGATGGCCCCAAGCAGTAAGCTTGAGGACAAGCTAGAAGGAATATAGGATTTTGAAGCATGGAAATATAGGATTGGCCTCATTATTAGAGAGAATGATCTTGAGAAATACATCAAAGGAGAAGTTATAAAACTTGAAGAAGATGAATCTAAGGAGAATCATAAGAAGGGCCTAACTAGGGAAATGAGGATCATTGTTGATTTTATCAAAGATCACTTGATTCCTCAAGTGTCATCGAAAGAGACCCCAAAGGAGATGTATGATTCCATATCCAGAAATGTATGAAGGAAGGAACATCAATAAAAAGATGAATTTTAGAGCTCAATTGAAGAGTACCAATATGAGCCAAGGAGAATCCATCCAAGACTACTTCACAAGGGTTTCTCAGTTCAAGGAGAAACTAGAAGCCATTGGAAACTACCTTTATGAAGATGAACTAGTTATGACTTCTATTAAGGGTATCACTAGCCCTTGGGATTATTTTGTCTAGACTATGTGTGCTAGAAAGGAAAGCATGAAGTTTGACATTGTATGGGAATATTGCATCCAAGAGGAGGCTAGAATATCCAATAGAGAAGCTCTACTTAAAGAGGATGATAAATCCCTAGAAACCCATACCAAAAGAGGAAGCAGTCAATCTAAATTCAAGAAGGAAAGCCAAAAGGAGTCTCGACCTCAACACTATATAAGAAAGGACATAGGGTTACATTTATAGATGGCAAAGTACTTATGTGGCCCAAAGTAAAATCGATTGAAGATGTAGTTATCATTGGTGAAGAAGAAGGAGGATTATATAAAATCAAGGGGCATTTAGAAACAACCCTTGTTCATGAGATCACTAGCCCAAGTGAACTATGGTGTAGGAGGCTTGCTCACATAAACTACAAAGCACTACCGCATGTGAGTAAAATAGTACTAGGTTTATTATATTTGAAGATTGATCATGGAAGCACTTGCAAAGGATGTGCAAGAGGAAAGAATATCAAGAATGAATTCCTAAAGAGTCAAACAAAGACTAAAGGTATGTTGGAATTAATTCATTCAAATGTATTTGGTACAATTCCCTCCACATAATTGAATGGTTATGAATATTATGTTAATTTTATTGATGACTATTCTAGAAAGACATGGATATATTTCTTGAAAAAAAAGGATGAAGTATTCAGAAAATTCAAGGAATTCAAATCCTTGATAAAGAATCATTCAGAAAGAAGAATCAAGATACTCAAAACATACAATGGTGGAGAATATACTTCAAAAGAGTTTGAATCCTTTTGTAAATAAGCTGGAATCAAGAGGGAACTAACCACTCCCTACAATCCTCAATAGAATGGTGTTGCAGAAAGAAAAAATAAGACCATCATGGAAGCAATGAAGGAAATGATACATCATAAAGATACCATTATGCTTATATGGGATGAAGCAACAAGAAAAATAGTTTATGTACAAACCAGATTATCCCATAGTGCCCTATTCAACACTCTAGAGGAAATGTTCATAGGAAAGAAGCCTGAAGTGATCCATCTGAAGATATTTTATTTACGAGTATATGTTCACATTCCAAAATAAAACAGAACCAATATGGACCCTTCTGTAAAGAAGGGAATATTAGTTGGATATTGTGAAGTCTTCAAATCCTTCATAATATACATTCCATGATTCCATCACATGGATATTAGTAGGGATGTAACATTTGACGAAGAAGCAGATCTCAAGAGATGCAGAAAGTTCCAGCATGAAGAATTATATGAAGAATATCTACCCCCGATAAGTGTAGAATTTGAACCCTCCCCTGAAAAATGAAACAGTAGAGGACCATGATATGATAAAACCTTGAGAACCTCCTTCTATGAATATATCACGAAAGAGAAATCTTGGTTGGGTAAGAGAATTCTAAAAGAACCATCAAAGTATGGAGCTCCAGAAATATCCACAAGAGTAAGCAAGATAGCTAAGCCATTTTCCAGTTATGTATCTTTGATGTGTGATCTTAGATATCAATAAACTACTAGTTATGAAGAAGTTGTACAAAAGAAAGAATGGGTAGAATCAATGAAAAAAGAATAACAATCAATAATGAAGAATGATGTTTGGAATATAGTTACCAAAATAGAAGGAAAGAATTCGGTATCTTCCAAGTGGATCTACAAGATAAAGCATGTAACTGATGGAAGTATTGAGAAATAAAAGGAAAGATTTGTGGCTAGAGGATTCTCCCAAAAAGAGGGAATTCATTATGATGAGACATTTACGGAAGTAGCAAGGAACACTTCCTTCAAAACCATCATGGCACTTGCATCCATCATGACGTGGAGTCTACAGTAGATGGATGTGAAGACAACCTTCTTGAATGGTTTTATTGAGGAAGAAGTGTACATAGAAAAACCACATGGATTTGAAGTTGAAGACAAAAGGACTTACGTATGTAAGTTGAAGAAGGCTATGTATGGACCGAAGCAAGATCCTAGAGCTTGGTATGGAATGATAGATAGCTTCTTGACCATATTTGGATTTACCAAAAGTAAATCCGACCCTAATATTTACTTTAAGATTATGGATGATGAACATGTCATATTATTGTTGTATTTGGATGACTTATTTATGACATGAAATGAGAAATAGATTGTAGAGTGCAAGAAGAATCTCGTTAAAGAATTTGAGATGAAATGCATTGGATTGATGCACTATTTTCTAGGTCTGGAAGTATGGCAGAGACCATAAGGATTATTTATCAACCAGAGATTATGATGTGGAAATCTTAAAAAATTTTGATATGTTGGATTGTAAATCCATGGCCACACCCATGGATCCCAACCTGAAGTTGTTATCTGATGAATCATCAGAGTTAGTGTATGTGACTCGGTACATATAGATTCTTGGGTTGTTGATGTATCTAATGAATACCAGGACAGGTATATGCTTTCTTGTGAACACCATGAGTAATTATGTAGTTAAACCTATATGTTTTCACCTAATAGCTACAAATAATATGATGAGGTACCTAAAAGGCATGATAGGCATTGTTTTATACTATGTTGGAGATCATGACCACATATTCTATTGTTATACATATAGATTGGGAAGGAAGTGCCTCACACAGGAAGAGCACCTCAAGTGGATGTTATTGATTAGGATCCGCCATGATCTCATTGTTGGTAGGGGTATTGGGTAAGTGAGTTGCGCAACACCGCGGAGGCTATGCAAGCTCAAATGCTGTCACGAAGGACCACAATAGTGCAATAGATGGAAGAATAACCATTTTGGGAATTGTTTATGCAATTTTGTACCAACTGACCACATTTCATGGATATAGGTCACTAGTTTGTTAGAATTTAGTTAGAAGTGGACCATGGATGTAAAGGCACAAGATTATATATAGAGCTAGAGTTGAAATAGTAGATATACTTTTGAAGATAGCATTTTGGAAAATATACTTTTCGAGAAGAACTTGAAGAGAGAATTATGTGGAATAACTTGTATATTTTTGCATCGGCGTCTATTGTAAGTGGGTTTTTGCTCTGTCTCTATCGACCTGTTGTCAGTCTCTTGATGTGACGACGTACTGCATTTATTTCGCAGAAGTAATATGACATGATCAATGTTTCCCTAAAGTGATTTTGTCTCTTATTTTCCTATTTTATGATCTGCAATGATAATGATGGATGTTTACTGTATCTGTACTATGAATGATTGTTACTATGACAATGAAAGAAGTAATGAGATCTATTGGTTATCTACTAGTTGTGCTAATAAAGTTGTGATGAATGCTGTGATTCTATCTCTGAGTATCTATTGATTATGAAGTTAAGTTGTTGATGCCATACCCTCCCTTCGTACTTCCAAAAAATTGGTTCTGACAGTTCTCCCTGGACACCTCGGGTGAGACTTCATCCGCTCTGTGGGTGTTTCTGGGTAGGTTCAAAACTATCTGGGCTGGTGCCTAGGGAGATTGCGTTGGTTGGGGGTTAATAGAGTGGGAACCCCTATTGAGAAGGATTTGTTGGTGGGTTGCGCTAAAAATGGTTCTATTGCTGGGACGTTGTTGTAACTGTAGGGAGGATATGTTGTGGCACCTAACAAAACCCGATATTGAAGATTAGTTTGACCTAAAGCTGTGAGAATTCACTGAAACAGAAAATAAGAACCCATAGTTGTCGACAATCAAGTGGCTGGATAGATATATCTATGATGGTCCATATGAATGGTTCTTTTGTGAATTTATCGTCATACTATATGAGTGGTTAGCATAGTTCACTTATAAGAAGAATAACCATCAAGGAGGACAGATGATACCTTGGACCCCTGGACTGATCTAGGAGCTATAGGAAACCAATAAAAAATCATCGCGAGCTATCGAAATGTGGCTCGATAGCATTCTGGAGGGATACATTTACAGTCGATACCAATAAGGCATACATAGAAGCAGAAAGAGAGTTCTTCAATAGGCCGCAAGGTAGGTTCTTGCTTTCTCTTCAATTGTCTATTAAGATGTTTATCTACGAAAAGGGTATTCTAAAAATGCACCTCGAGTAGTGGTACTTTGGTGTGCGGAGACTATGGACACTACAAAAAAAGGGGGAAGAAAAATGGCAAGATAAGGGGTAGATGGGTATGAGTTCCAAGGAATTTGTGACGGTCGATGATGAAACAAGTGGTTGTACGAGGGTAGGAGAAAGGTTCGACAAGAGAAGAGTCAGATGACATAGGAAGGTCCTGCTACGATCAATATGCAAGACCATAAAGAACAACCACATGGGACAAAGCGACCCTACAGTGATGACAAGGATGACCAGATGAAGTTACCTATATTCCATGGAAATGGGATTGATGACCCAAAGTAGTACTAGTTCTTATGCGAAGCAGTTTGGACTTCTAGACCAAGTGTGGATGACAACATTAAGAGAAGCAAATTGGCAACCACCCTTAGGGGTCGTGCACTTGACTGGTAAATGAGATTAATGCAGGTTCCTCAGGGGACAATAACAAAAACACTGAATGAGATCTAGGAAGGACTATTGGAGGAATTTAAGAAACCTAAATCCAAGGCCCAATATATTATAGAACTCAAGGAGATCAAGCAGTTTCCAAATGTGACTATTTGGGATTTTGATCAATGGTTTAAGACGTTGATGGCTCGAGTTAGCTTCAAAATGAATGATGTTCAGCACAAGGAGTGGTTCATCGCTATACTGGTTCCACACATCTGACAGTTGTTAATGCAGTAAAATATCGCAACATAGAATGAGGCTCTGGAGATGGCGATGAAATTGGAGGCTTAAAGTATTGGGGAGATTGCAGTTGGCATGAACCATATTCAGGCATAGCTAGAAAAATTAACACTCCAGCTGCAGGATATGAAGAAGTCAAAAGAAGAGCATGATGATCTCTGGTGCACACAGTGTCGTGTGGGTGGACACACCAAGGACACTTGTCTGACTTTAAAAAACTATTTTCTTTCAGGAGCACCAAACCCTCTGAGTTGCGCTGGTGTGCCATGGTGTCACGTATTCCAGGTATACAGACATTGACATGAAAATTGTAGCTACATGTAAAACATGGTTACGAAGGCAGCAAATTTGTATTGCTCCTTTTGTCGCTCTATAGGGAACAAGGATAAAGAATGCCAAGATTACAACCTGCTTCAAGAGAGAACATGCGATTCATATTTTTTGAAGGGCAAGGATCTTCACACAGTCTAGAAGTCACTACCGTAGATGGTGTAGGTGACAGTACATTATACAACACCTCCAAAAGTGCAATTTATTCCATGGCAGTCGCAACCACAGTTCACACTGTAGCCGCAATTTGTAGCACAACCATAGTTGGCATGTCGACCACGGTATAATCAAGTACCAATTGTTCAAAATCAACCCTAGTATGTTCAAGAAGCACACTATGTTTATCTACAACCAAATCCCTCGCATCAGCTAGCCCAGCCGCAATATCAACAAACCAGAGGATTCCAAGGAGGATTTAGGGCACGAGGAGGAGGCTTCGGATAAGGAGGAGGACGAGTTCAAGAATCCATCTAGTGATACACTTGCGAGATATTTTGCCACTATCAAAGGGAGTGTCCTCATGCACAGAGTACCTAGTATGCGGCCAGCGAACACAATGTCGAAATTTTCCCTCAATTGATTACAAAGTTGCAAGTTGGAAACATCCCTCAATTGCAGAACCAGTTCCAAAACCAAAACCAAGTAAAAAACCAGCAGTTGTTGCAGCATCAACCTCAAATACCACCATAGAATCAGAATCAACCAATGAACTAGCCCATGAACCCACCACTGATCCAGAATCAACCCCTAAACCAAGCTCAAAACCTAAATCAAGGACCCACGATTGCAACAATTCTAGAAGAAACCAGAACCCATGTTGTCGACGTTGTTTTTGTGACTTGGGAAGCTGCGAAGACTAGTGAAGATGGACCCCTACAACAAGTTCAAATTACAGGGAAGAAAAAGGTAGCATTTGATATTGCAGTGAAGAAGGAGACATTCTTTCGGGAAAAGCATGCTATTAAGAGGAATCTAGGTAAGTTGCTTGTTGTTGAAATTCCATCTAGTTTTGATCCTTCTTTCGATGCAAGACCATTGCGACAACATGGTACCTTGAAATAGTTCTTTGAGAGATGTCTATTTTTAGCTAGAGATCCTCAATCTCTCAAAGAGATTGAGAATTTTTTGTGCTAGCAGAGGTAGATACCGAAGGATTCTGCCATAAATTTCCTCCAGAAGAAAGAGACAGGTAAAGAGATGAGAATGAACATCTAGATAGGGGACTATGAAGTTGATTTTTTCATTCTAGATCTAGGGTCAGATGTGAATATATTGACCAAAAAAACTTGGCATTTGATGGGAAATCCAACATTGGGGTGGTCCCCTGTGCAACTACAACTAGCAAATCAAGCCAAGGTTTAGCTTGTTGGCTGTGTCTCAAATATAGTTGTCGTATCGAAGGTATGAAGACATATGCTGATTTCGACGCCATTGAAGTAGTTGATAGTGGAGGATCCTATCCCGTGCTACTAGGGATTGGATGGGATAATGATAGCATGGAAGTTATCAATTTCAAGAAGCAGGTTATGACATCCGAGAACCAATATATCAAATTCATTGCTCCCATGGACCCTTAGGAGGGACACCGGTATACCGAACCTATTAAGGATGAGGATGGTATAGGTTGGGATCATGCCTACAATATCTTCGAGGACTACATCCACCCTACTACTGATCATGAACTCGGATGACATAGCGCTAGCTCTGCATCCTCTGATTCTGATGATGCTCTAGAAAATCGACAAAATCAGCGTCATGAGGTGTCTTTCAAAAAATGTGGACTGATCATGCAATCTCTATGTTGTGTTAAGAACGAGGTTGTCGAGCTTCTGATCTATGAAGGGAAACGAAAGTTGTCTAAATTCCTCCAATAATTTGAATACAAAGTGTTTGAACCACAGAGGCTATTGGCATTAGGGGATGCGTCGAAGGCTACCCCGACACGTTGGTGGGAAGCTCACAAACAGACAATCCATGAATGGGCAGCATGTTGATGACTGATGCTGGTGTGCTTAAGTGATTCAGATACTTATCCTGCTAGAAAATATGATGGCTGGAATCATCCCATGAGTCATTTACTTAAATGTCAAGCTTTGTGGGCATCGCGACCCAAGGATGAGTGGGTCCATGATTTTGTTCATAGTTTGGACGAAATGCATAGACTTCATTTCAAGGAGATGTCGATTCACTTTGCATAGACTTTTAGTTTCAAGGATGCTAACCTTGAGGTCTACAATACACTCCAACTCATCCACGAAGTAGTATTAAAGGTTGTGCCAACCGCATACCCTGCAGATCCACATGTGCAATGCCATATACCATCCCTGATGAAATGCTACAATATATCTAGGGATACTAAAGATGATGATGACATGAGGAATGACAATATTTGAGAATCAGAAGGTAGTGAAAATGTTGCAACATCGAACATACCAATCGACCCAATGAGTCAACCATTGAATATCTACAAAGTTAACATTGGGACAGAGGAAAACCCAAATTTTTGAGTGTTGGGGACTATTGGGAGGATAAGACAATGGCACAGCTCACAGATCTTCTGCATGAGTTCCAGGATCTATTTCTTACATATTTCTCATAAATGAAAGGGATATTAGGGCATATAGGGGAGATTAAGATGCCATTGAAACCAAATGCGAAAGGTGTGTGACAGAGGCCATATCGACTGAACATGCGATACAAGTAATGTGTCAAAGATGAGATTGATTGGATGTTAGACGCTAGAATCATTGAGACTGTTGAAGAGTTTGAATGGATAAGCCCCATGGTGGTTCAAGACAAAAGACCAATGAAGTTTGCATTTGTGTCGACCTAAGGAAGTTGAACAATGCCTTCTTGCATGATCCGTTCCCCACCCCCTTTACAGATGAGGTCCTTGAATGGTTAGGTGGTCAAGAGATGTATTCTTTCACGGATGGATTTTCAGAGTATCACCAGATCCAAATCATGAAGGAATATTGGCATAAGACCAGATTCGTCACTGAATGGGGTTTCAATACATAGTCATGCCTTTTGGATTAAAGAATGCACCAGCAATATTTTCTTGGGTGGCCATTGCTGCATTCAAAGACTTTATCCAAAAGTTCCTGTAGGTGTACATTGATTATTGGACACTTTACAGTTTGGTTAAAGATCACTTAGCAAATCTGATATTGATGCTGGAAAGGTGTCAAATGCATCAAATTGCATTGAATTCAAAGAAGTGCATTTTTTGTGCACCATTCAGAATACTGTTAGGTCACATTGTGTGCAAAGAAGGGTTGTTGGTTGACCCTGCAAAGATTGCACTTATCCTTATTCTTCCACCACCTACAAATTGGAAGATGCTTCTGGCGACGCTGGGACACACAGGGTACTATCACAAGATCATTAAAGGATACACTGTGATTACAGCCCTATGGAGAAGATGCTAAAAAAGGAAGTTGCATTTGAGTGGAGTCATGAGTGTCAGGGGAGTTTTCACACACTGAAGGCCAAGATGGTGTCGGCACCTATCCTGGTATTCCCCAATTGGAACAATATTTCCATGTCCATGTCGACACCTCTTCCATTGCACTAGGGTTAGTACTTACACAGGTAGGTGAGGGCGACCTGGATCATCCAATCACATTTGCAATAAGGAAGTTGTCTTTTGCAGAAAGAAATTATACAACCACTAAGAGAGAAGGCTTGGCCATGGTTTATATGGTACAGAATTTTGGGCACTATCTGTTGGGCGGTCACTTCAAAATGTTCACAGACCATTCTGCATTGGAATACCTAGTCAATAAGCCTGTGTTGGGGGGGAATATCTATTAATGGTTGCTGCTTTTTCAGGAGTTTGAATTTGAGATAATTGTGAAGCCAGGACAGTTGAATGCTAGCCTTGATCATCTGTCTCGCATTGATACAGGTGAAGAACCTACCAATATTGATGATGGATTACCCGATGCGCAGCTGTTCCCGGTAGAGATCGTAGATGACCATCATGCTCCAATCATTCAATTCTTGGAAACTGGAATTGCTCCCATGGACCTGTCAACCAATCAGAAGAAGCAGTTGGTAGTGAAATTCACAAATTTCCAACTGATCACGGGGTAGTTATACAAACTTGGACTAGATTGAATATTGCGACGGCGCATCCTACCACATGAGAAAGGATACATTCTAGTAGAAGCACATGAGGGAATCATGGGTGACAACTACGGAGGCAGGGTTACTACGTGTAAGGTGCTATGCATCGGAATATGGTGTCCTACCTTACATAATGATGCGGTAACCCATGCACAATGTTACGATATCTGTCAGTGCGTCGGAAGAACATTGTGGTGGGCCGCGATGCTGCTTGTGCCACAAGAAACTCTACAACCTTTTGATAAATGGGTCTTGGACTTTGTGGGTCCAATCAATCCACCAGGAAAGTAGAATGGTACACAATAAATCATTTTAGAAATCGATTGTCTGACAAGGTGGGTAGAGGCCATGCCAATCATGGATTGCACTGCTGCGACAAAAGCTAAGATCATATTCGAGAATATTGTGACAATATTTGGATGTCCCAGGATATTGATGAGTGACCAGGGTAGTCACTTCATCAATAAAACCATGAAAGCACGAGCAGAGGAGTTGCAGGTGCAACATCAGAAAAGAACACCCTACCATCTGTAGGAAAATAGAACTGTCGAGGCCTTCAACAAAATATTGGAAAATATGCTTACCAAGGTATGCAATACAAATCACAATGATTAGGATTTGAAAATTCCAGCAGTACTATGGGCATATCACACCACTTTTAAAATATTGATGGGACATACACCATTCGAATTAGTCTATGGGAAAGAGGTAGTCATGTCAATGGAGTACATTGTTCCCAGTCAATGGACTGTTGCTACAATAGGAATGAATGATACAGAATCATTAGAGGAGCACATCACAAAGTTGGTCCATCTAGAAGAGGACTACTTTGTCGTGGGCTTGCACCGGTGTGTTGAAAAGGATCGGTTGCAGTGAGGCAAGCACAGAGGGAAAAGCTTCACAAGGATAACACTTAGTGGTGTTGAGAGGGAGACCATCAACAATGGGCGCAATCTTGTGAGGTGGTAAAATAAATAATAAATATAGACATTTAGTACAGTTAGTTGGTGGCACTTCATGAAGCGACATGCATTTATGACTGATCCGACTATTAGTAAGATGGGATCACTACGGATTTGGTTTTATTGATGCCAACTTTGCTCATGATGAACACATTAGATTTTGTCATGATGAGTTGACTCGAGCAAGTGATTATAAGAAAATGTGGATTCAAGCACAAGGTATTATTCAGTAGAGTTGATTGAAGTGTTGAGCTCAGTCTAGAAGTTGAATTGAGTGTGATAGGAAAGGAGTGATATTCCACTTGCAATGTGAGGATTATAAAGTTCGGCATGTTGCGGACTCTCGACGCAGTTGATATTTCAAGTGAGCATGAATCCACCATTTGGCCCATGCAAGTTGAAGAGGAGGTCATGAGCATGCCAATTAGATCCTCTTCAATCCTTAGAGTGAAGTGGAAGGCCCAAAAGCCCAGTTCCACACCATCACCGAAGAGATACACACGCACGACTAATAGGGTGCAAGGAGAAGAAACAACATAGGTCAGACCGTTAAGCTCAGGATATGTTGAGTCTACGGCTCCCAGGGCCATCTATATCAACGATATCCCTGGATATGTTGCTCCAACACGGCTAGGGGTGAAGCCAAGGAGGAACACTAAGAATCAAAGGTATCTGCCAAAGTTTCCACCATTATCTGAAGGGATGACTTGCTTGATGGACATTATACCTACCTTGTTCAAGATGAAGTGTGAATACTATGACTTACTGCTACTGAAGGACGTGTTGGAGGAGCCTTATCAGTTTTTACCGACGGTACCGAGCACCCCTATTCAATGGATTCCTCACCCATGGGCATAGGGATTGGATAGGTCTAGGTTGTTGGGGCTCATTAACATGCCTCATTTTGTGAGATTGAGCGAAGCAAATTCCTGCATCAAACAGCTATTGGCATGCTTTCATGGGGGGACGCTCTTGTTGGATCACCCAATTCCAGTCACAGTTGACCTAATTGCTGACATCACAGGATTTCCAAAGGTTGACAAAGATTCGTTGCAGTATTTTGGAGGGAAGGATCATGACAAGAAGCTTTGCTAGTAGTTGAAGGAGAGATTCAGATTGCAGCATGATGGGAATGCATATCACATTGAAAGTATTTATGAGCAATCAATGCATATTAGGGCGTGCATTTTGGCTAGCAAGATCATCCAGAAGAACCATCCTATCTAGTGAAATTTAGGTGTGGTTGTGTGTGCGCAAAAATGTGCTGAAAGGGTGCAAATGAACGGGTTGTTATTTCTGTTGAACTAGTTGTTAGAAGATGTTGTTGCTGCTTAGGACGGGGAATGTAGTTTTTCCTACTGTTGGTTGTTAAGTCTTATTGCTTTGGTCGCATGGATGGATCTAAAGGACTACCAGCCCATGTCAGTTGCTTCAGAATAGGTGTGCAAAGGCGCACGATATCAGAACTTATGGTGGGTGGCAGAACCCAGTCGACAACAGGACTGTGCGATCAATTTTTGGGTCTATTGGGAGGCACTACATGTCACGGCCATCAAGGTTCCACATTTATCCATGGTCACTACATCCCAATATCATAGGATCATTTGGTTTTTTATCAAGTTGCATTCCTTTTATATTCAGCAGTGCAGGGATCCCGACAAACAATGGTTGCCTATGGCCTACAAAATCACCAACGAAGAATTAGAGGCCACTATTCAATATTGGACAGTGGATTGGCGCAAAAATATGACCGCGGAGGAGATATCTATAGGACCAACGGCAGATTCCCTTGATGAGCCAATTCAATGAGGGAAATACCTTCATGACTCCGATGGCGAGTCATCGATGGATTCTGTCCCACAAAACTGGTGCATGTTGGAGGAGTTACATACTAAGATACACATGGAAGTTTACACTGAAAGTAGCTCCCACTTGGTCATTGAGAAACACTTGTAAAGGCTCATGTAGGATCTCACCGACACATCTGATGCTGTGGCACAATCTATGCATGTATCCAATCAAGAAAGGTTCACCGTAGTAAGTGTTAAACTAGATTCTATTTTTGTTGTTGTTTCAAAAGCGACACCGGAGCAAGCTGTGTTGCAGGATTTCTTGATGATTAACACCAAGCTTCGGGCTAGGAACATTGAAGTTCCATTGACTGAAATCAATGTGGGAAGCAAAGAACTGAGCTCACTACTCCAACTATTGTCGAGCATTGTTTTCAATCCCAACATGTTACCTACCCAAGTTTTAGTACAGCTACAATAGCGTCCTGACTAGGAGTTGGATTCCAGGCAGAAGGAGCTTAGCGACGGGTTTGTGCAGTCATAGGCCACTACAAATAAGTTACAAGAGGAGGATGATGAGATTCGAAGATCAAAAAGAAGCTGGTAGAATAAAAGGCATGGGATATTTTTGCATTGAAGCAAAGCCAAGCAAAGATGCAGAAGAAAACCACTGATGAAAGCACGGAGCTCAAGAAGGTGCAAGACCGCTTCATTATTGAGAAAGTACATCTTTGTGCTAGTTGTAGCGAGGTGGAGCAAGTTGTTCATGAGTCTTGTCAACACATATATGAGAACACAGTAGAACTCACTGGCATTGACGAAGATAAGCGACTTGGGGAGGTGATTGTCCAACTTTAGTTAACTAATAATCTGTTGAATTCTCTAGTTTACCCTGACACACCGTCTGAACAGGTTGTCGAACCGAAGAATATGATTTGAGGAGTTCATGGCTCATTTTGAAGCTATGCAGTAGGAGGAAAAGATGATCACAGATGAGATGACATAGTTCTGGTAAAGTGTTGTTTAGGATGACCAACTGGAACAGTTGGCCAAGCAAGCACAGGAAGCTGAAACTCAATTGACAACGATGAAGACATCGTTGTGCACAATTCCTCCCATGGTCCAAACTACATGTGTAGAATAATTGAAGGACCTGCAACAATTCATTTCCTGAGCCCAACAACGTCAAAACAAGCACAACACCCAGCTTGATGAATCCCAAGACATTGGCAGCGAGTTAGTCGTGAAAGTAGTCGCTGCACTACAAGCAGTACAAGAAGGTCAGAAGCTGGTGGATGGAAAGGTTGGGGTGGAGCACCCATTGAAATAGGACATTCTGAAGTGTCGAGATACAGTCGAATGCATTCAGCTCCATTTTCATGAGATCTCACAACAGTTTGAAGAACTCAAGACCAAAACGACGAAGTATACCCTGTTCACCTGATGTGGCTCGAGGATGAGTCACAAGACTATGTTGGGGGCCTATTGGAAAGGGTATGGGGTAAGTGAGTTGTGCAGCACTGTAGAGTTTTTGCAAGCTCACATGCTTTCATGAAGGACCACAACAGTGTGATAGATGGAATAATAACAGTTTTTGGAATTATTTATGCAATTTTTTACCAATTGACCACATTTCGTGGATATAGGTCACTAGTTTGTTAGAAGTTAGTTAGGAGTGGAACTTGGATGTAAAGGCACAAGCTTATATATAGAGCTAGAGTTGCAATAGTAGATATACTTTTGAACATAGCTTTTTCGAAAATATACTTTTCGAGAGAAACTTGAAGAGAGAATTATGTAGAAGAACTTGTATCTTTTTGCATCGACATCTATTGTGAGTGGGTTTTTTCTCTGTATGTGTCAATATGTTTCCAGTATGCTCTTCTGGGGATGTACTGCATGTATTTCATAGAAGTAATATGACATGATGAATGTTGCCCTAAATTGATTTTGTCTCTTATTTTCCTATTTTATGATTTGCGATGATAATGATGGAATTTTACTGTATCTGTTCTATGAATGATTGTTACTGTGGCGATGAATGAAGTAATGGGATCTATTGGTTATCTACTAGTTGTGCTAATAAAGTTTTGATGAATGATGCAATTCTATATTTGAGTATCTCTTGATTATGAAGTTAAGTTTTTTATGCCATACCCTCCCTTCGTACTGCCAGAAACTTGGTTCCGATAGTTCTCCCTCGACACCTTGGGTGAGACTTCATCCACTCTATGGAGTTGCCATGCAGGGTCAAACCTGTTTGGACTAGTTCTCAGAGAGATTGCATGCGTTGGGCGTCGACAGAGTGGGAACACCTAATGATGAGGCTTTGTTGTTGGGTTGCGCCAACACTCATGGTTTAACAATGATTCTAGTGTTACTCTCAACAAAGATAAAGCAGAGTATACAACAACTTGTTCGACTAGTTGTGAAGCCATATGGATTCAAAAGTTGATGTGAGGTCTATTTGGTATGAAGATTACAAAGAACCGAGTGTGCCATGACAAGTCAAAGCACCTAGAAATCCAATATTTTTATATACAGGATATCGTATAGAAGGGATTTATAAATCTCCAATATGTGAGTATCGATGAGCAAGTTGTTGATGTGTTGATGAAGCCTATGTCTTGAGTAAAATTTGAATACTTATGTGACAATATTGGTTTGGTTTGAAAGGACATTCCTTGTAAGGAGGAACAATTATGGTGATATTATAAACCTTCATCACAAGGAGGAACACTAATGATGATGTTGTATACCTTCCTTGTAAGGAGAAACATTGATGATGATGTTGTAGACCTTCCTCATAAGGATAAATAGTGACGATGATGTTGTAGACTTTCCTCATAAGGAGGAACAATGATGATGTAGACCCTCCTCTAAAGGGGGAGCAGATTGATGATGTTGAAGACCCCCCTCAAAAGGGGGAGTAGGTTGACGATATTGCATTGGAATTCTATTATCCCTAGACATTAGTCCTAATGTGATCCATGGAGCTTTGTCTCCATGTTGTAGTAGGACTACATCATCCTTGGATTTATGTCCTAAAGTGATAGGGATTGGTAATTTCGTAATAGGATCCATGAAATTTTGTATTCATGAGGCATGAGGATTGCATCGTCCTCAATTTTATGTCCTAAAGTGATAGGGATTGATCATTTCGTAATTGTATCTATGTACCTTTGTCTTAGTGAGGCATGGGGATTGCATCATCCTTTGACTTTTGTGCTAAATTGATAGGGAATGATCATCCTGTAATTGAATCCACATAGTTAATTTGTCTTTTTGAGGCATGAGGATTGCATCATCCTTGGAATTATGTTCTTAATTGATAGGGATTGATCATCTTGTAATTGGACCCACATAGTTTTGTATTTTTTAGGTATGAGGATTGCATCGTCATTGTAATTATGTCCTAAAGTTATAGGAGTTGATCATCCCGTAATTGGATTAGGTGAGGATTGCATCATGCTTGGAATTATGTACTAAAGTGATAGGGATTGATCATGTTGTAATTGGATCATGTATGGATAGCATCATCCTTGGAATTATACCTTAAAGTTATAGGGATTGATCATCCCATAACTAGATCATGTGTGCTGCAGGTTATGTTATTGTTGATGATGATGTTGTTGATCAAAAGATTATGTATTGTTGCATATGATGATGTTGTTGATTGAAAGATCAAGTATTTATTCAGATGATAATGTTTATGCTTGAAATATCAAGTGTTATTGCAAATGATGGAGTGATCAAGTGCTGCAGAAAATGAAGATCAAATATGAAAACTTAGTGTTGTAGAAGATGACACTCTAGTATTGCAGATGTTGAAAATGTTTAAGCAATTGTTCCAGTTGCTGATTATTGTTAAAGAAAAATTTTGATAACATATATATGTATCACCTTGATGATATTGAGGATGATCTCTCTCCTTGATCCTATATTTGATGTTGTTGTTGTTAGTATAATTCCCTTCTCCTTAAGGGGGAGTGTTGAAATATCGTAACTTCAAATAATATTCTAAATTTGTTTTCTTTTTGTAACATATTGGAGATGTTTTATTCCTCCATCAGGATGTTACTATTGTATTTGGTCATCATAGAGTAATGAAGTAAAACCTTCATTGTAAGTTAGGTAATCAGAACCCTCCATAATATAATATTATATTGTTTTGTGTCTTCCTAGGTCAAGTCGGCCTAGTAATTTTGTTGGGGTTGAACTGTTAGGGAAAAATTCAACTGGAAGATAGAGTATAATCAGAGGAGGTGTGTTCCTCATCTGAATGCTCACACTCAATTATGTATATTGCATAGGAGAGAGAGATCTCCGAGGAGAAGAAGCACCTGTTTGGGGTTTTATCCTTGTACTTTTGATACATCTATATAGGGGAAGCTTTCCTGGGTTTTCTATCCCCTAGAGGGTTTCCAAAGATAAATTTGTGGGTATCTTGTGATTTTTTTTCTTTCAGTGATTCTACATATGATATTGTTGTGAAATTGAATTGAATACTAATGATATCTATCTTAGCATATGGAATATTAACATGGTATTAGATATATCTTCAATAGAACAAGTTTCACAAGGTGAAACTCTCTCTCCTCTCCCTTCGGCAAGAAGTTAGGGTTTCTATCAAAGTTGAAATCTTGAAGACAAGATTGCATAGAAAGTTGTGCCTCCTTAGAGTGCATCTATTGAGCCCTGGATATAAATTTTTACTTGGTAGATCTCTAGGAAATTCAAAACATACTTTGGCTTCGGACTGAAAAAAATACATAAAATAAGAAAACCATAAACTACAAATCATAATATTGCAAGTCAATTTTGAGAGGTTGGAATCTCCAAAATCCAAGTGTACTAGCCAATGCACCCCAGTCAAGCGCATCTCCTTGTAAGGTCAGTTCTACACTTTGGGAATTTTTTTTTGTGTCCTCCTAGACAAGATGGACCCAAGCACTAAGTTTGAGGATACCCTAGAATGAATAAGGAATTTTTGAGCACGGAAATATATGATTGGACTCATTATTTCATAGAATTATCTTGAGAAATTCATCAAATGATCATTTTCATAAACTGAAGAAGATGAAGCTAAGGAGAAGCATAGGAAAGACCTAATTACAGCAATGAGGATCATTGTTAATTCTATCAAAGATCACTTGATTCCTCAAGTGTCATCCAAAGAGACCCTAGAGGAGATGTATGATTCCCTATCAAGAATGTATAAAGGAAGGAACACCAACATAAAGATAAATTTGAGATCTTAGTTGAAGAGTAACAAGATGATCCAAGGAGAATCCCTCCAATACTACTACACAAGGGTCTCTTAGTTCAAGGAGAAACTAGAATCCATTGGAGACTCCCTTGATGAATATGAAATACTTGTGAATACTCTCAATGGTCTCACTATAAATTGGGATTCTTTCTTCCATACTATGTGTGCCATAAAGGAAAGCATGAAGTTTGTCATTGTATGGGAATATTGCATCCAAGAGGATGCTACAATAGGCAAGAGAAAAGCTCTACTTAAAGAAGATGATCAATCCACTACAACCCTTACCAAAAGAGGAATAAGTCAATCTAACTTCAAGAAGGAGAGAAACAAAGAGTCCCGACCTCTCAAGAGGTTCTGAAGGACAAGAAGAAACAATCACAGGAAAGACTACTCTAACTTTCAATGTTTCCATTGTCATAAGATATCACACATTGCCATAAATTGTACATTGAAGATAGAAGAATACAAGAGTAACAATAAAACACATCAAGCACACCTAGTTGAAGATGAAGAAGAAGATGAATAAGGACCTCAAATAAAACAACTAAAAGAAGAAGATGTAGAGGAGTATGTATTATTATTTTCACTCTCTAGGTCTCGTACACCTGGAGAATATAGACGTCTAATTGATAGTGGTGCTTTGAAGAACATGACAGGAAAAAATAAAAAAATGTCAAAACTTGAATACAACAACTCTCCTTAGAAGGTATCATTAGGAGATGACTATCAATATCCTATCAAAGATATTGGTGGAGCAAGCTACAAGATTGACTCTGGAATGCCCATGAAGATGAAGGAAGTCTTATATGTACCAAGTATGAAGAAGAACTTACTTTCTATATCAACATTAGATAAGAAAGAATATAGGGTTTCATTTATAGATTCACAAGTACTTATGTGTCCCATAGGAAAATAAATTGAAGATGCAGTTGTCATTGTTGAAGAAGAAGGATGATTATATAAAATACAGGGACATTAAAAAGTTGTTGTTGTTCATGAGATCACTAGCTGAAGTGAACTATGGCATAGGAGGATTTCTCACATCAACTACAAAGAACTACGCCATGTGAGTAAATTAGTAACAAGTTTACTAGATTTTAAGATTGATAATGAAGGCACTTACAAAGGATGTGCAAGAGGAAAGAATATCAAGAATCAAATTTTGAAGAGTGAAACAAAGACTAAAAGTATGTTCGAATTCATTCATTCAGATGTATATCTTCGAATTCCATCCACATATTTGGTGGTTATGAATATTATGTTACATTCATTGATGACTATTCAAGAAATGCATGGATATATTACTTGAAAATAAAGGATGAAGTTATCAGAAAATTAAAGGAATTCAAAGCCTTGATAGAGAATCATTCAGGAATAAGAATCAAGCTACTCAGAACATAAAATGGTGGAGAATAAACTTCAAAAGAGTTTGAGTCCTTTTGTAAAGAACATGGAATCAATAGGGAACTAGCCACTCCCTACATTCCTCAACACAATGGTGTTGTGGAAAGAAAGAATAGAACCATTGTGGAAGCAATGAAGAAAATGGTACATGATCAAGATCCCCGTATGCATATATGGGATGAGGTAGAAAGAACAACATTTTATGTACATAATAGATTATTCCATAGTGCCCTTGGATTTAAGTTTCCAAAAGAAATGTTCACAGGAAAGAATCCTGAAGTGAGCCATCTCAAGATATTTTGTTCCCTAGTATATGTTCACATTCCAAAAGAAAAGAGAACCAATTTGGACCCTTCCACAAAGAAAAAAATACTAGTTGGATACTGTGAACTCTCCAAATCCTTCATAATATACGTTCCAGGATTCCATAACATGGATATTAATAGTGATGTAACATTTGACGAAGAAGAAACTCTCAATAGATCCAGAAAGTGCCATGATGAAGAATTATATGAAGAATATGTACCTCCCAGATATGTAGAAGTTGCACCCTCCTATGAAAAATGAAACATCAGAGTACCATGATATGCTAGAACCTAGAGAACCTCCTACTATGAACATATCTCCAAAGAGAAGTTATACAACAAGAAGAGAAATATGGAGATATAGAAGTCTCCACAAGAGCAATAAAGAGATCTAATCCATTTTCCAATTATGTACCTTTGATGTGTGATCTTGTAGATCAAGAACCTAATATTTATGTAGAAGTTGTACAGAAGAAAAAATGGGTAGAAGCAATCACAAAAGAATACCAATCAATAATGAAGAATGATGTCTGTGATATATTTCCCAAACCAAAAAGCAAGAGTTTGGTATCTTCCAAGTGGATCTACAAGATACATCATGCACTGAGATGGAACTATTGAGAAACACAAGCCAAGATTTGTGGCTAGAGGATTCTCTCAGAAAGAGGGAATTGATTATCAAGAGACATTTGCACCAGTAGAAAGGTACACTTCCATCAAAACCATCATGGAACTTGCATCCATGATGAAGTGAATTTTACACCGGATGGATGTGAAGACAACCTTCCTGAATGGTGTTATTAAGGTAGAAGTGTACATATAAAAATCACAAGTATTTGAAGTTGAAGACAGATTGACTCACATACGCAAGTTGAAGAAGGCTCTATATGGAATGAAGGAAGCTCTTAGAGCTTGGTATGGAAGGATAAATAACTTCTTCACAAGATTTGGTATTAACCAAAGTAAAGCTAATCCTAACCTTTACTTTAAGGTTATGGGTGATGAACTTGCCATATTATTGTTGTATGTAGATGACTTATTTCAGATAGAAAATGAGAAATGGATTGTAGAGTGCAAGAAGAATGTTGCCAAATAATTTGAGATGAAAGACCTTGGATTGGTGCACTATTTTCTAGGTCTAGAAGTATGGCAGAGCCTAGAAGGATTCTTTCTCAAATAGGGAAAGTATGATATGGAAATATTAATAATATTTGATATGCTGGATTGTAAATCCATGGCCACACCCATGGATACAAAACTAAAGTTTTTATCCTGATGAATCATCATAGTTAGTGGATGTGACTCAATACAAAAATATTATTGGGTCGTTGATGTGTCTGATGAATACCAAGATGGATATATGGTTTGTTCTGAGCACCCAGAGTTGGTATCTAGTTAAACCTAGACATGTTCACCTAATAGCTATAAATCAATTTGATGAAGTACCAGAAAGGTATGATAGACTTTGGCCTATACTATGTTGGAGATCACGACTATAGATTGTATGGTTATATAGCTACAGATTGGGCTGGAATTTCCTCATATGGTAAGAGAAACTTAGGTGGATGTTATATTTTTGGATCCACCATGATCTCATGGTTTAGCAGGAAGCAGTCTAGTATTTCTCCCAGCACAACTGAAGCAGAGTGTATAGCAGCTTGTTCTACTAGTTGTGAAGCCATATGGATTTGGAAGTTGATGTAAGGTCTATTTGAAACGGAGTTGGATACCTCGGTGATTCTATGTGACAATCAGGGTTGTATAAGTACGATGGAGATCCCAGTGTTCCATGACAAGTCGAAGCACATAGAAATCCGGTCTTTTTATAGACGGGATATGGTACATAATGGAGCTATAAATCTCCAATATGTGAGTACCGATGGGAAAGTTGTTGATGTGTTGACCAAACCTCTATCTCAAGTAAAGTTTGAATAATTCCATGACAATCTTGATGTGGATAGAAAGGACCTTCCTCGTAAGGAGGAACAATGATGATGATGTTGTAGACATTCATCATAAGGAGGAACAATGATGATGATGTTGTAGACCTTCCTCATAAGCAGGAACCATATTGATGATGTTGTAGAGATTCCTCATAAGGAGGGACAGTGATGATGAAGTTGTATACTTTCCTCATAAGGATGAGTAATGATGTTGTAAACGCTCTTTAAAAGGGGGAGCAGGTTAATGATGTTGTAGACCCTCCTCAAAATGGGGAGCATGTTGATGATATTGTAGGGCGATTGTATCATCAATGGACATTAGTCCTAAAGTGATCTAGATACATTTGTCTCCATGTTGTGGTAGGATTGAATGATCCTTGGAATTATTTCATAAAGTGATAGGTATTAATCATCTCGTAATTCGATCCACAGGCTTTTGGATTCACGAGGCATGAGAATTGCATCATCCTTGGACTTATGTCCTAAATTTATTGGGATCGATCATCTTGTAATTGGATCTGTGGACTTTTGTCTTCATGATATGACAGGATTACATCATCCTTGGAATTATGTCCTAATGTGCTAGCGATTGATCATATCATAACTGGATCCATAAACATTTTTCTTCATGAGGCATGAGGATTGTATCGTCCTTGGAATTATGTCCTAAAGTGATAGGGGTTTATCATCCCCTAATTGGATCAGGTGAGGATTGCATTATCCTTGGAATTATTTCCTAAAGTGATAGGGATTGATCATCCTATAATTGGATCATGCATGGATTTCATCGTCATTTCTCTTATGTCGTAAACTGATAGGGTTGATCATCCCATAATTGGATCATGTGTTCTACAGGTTATGTTGTTATTGGCGATGATGTTATTGTTTGAAATATCAAGTATTACTATAGATGATGATGTTTTTTATCAAAATATCAAGTATTGTTGGTGATAAAAAGATCAATTGTTGATGCAGATGATCGAGTGATCGAGTACTATAGAAGATGAAGGTCAAAGATGAAGATTCAATGCTGTAGAAGATGATGCTCTAGTACTGAAGATGTTATAGTAATTTTTCAAGTTGTTGATTATAGTTGAAGAAAACTTCCAATGACATATAGATGTATCACCTTGATGATGTTGAATATTCTCTCTCTCCTTGCTCCTCTAGTTGATGTTTCTTTTGTCAGTAGAATACCATTTTCATTAAGATGGAGTGTTGAAATATTGTAACTTCAAATAATACTCTAAATGTATTTTATTATTGTAACCTATTGGAGAAGTTTTATTCCTCTATAGGGATATTATTATTGTATTTTGTCATCGTAGAGTCATTAGGTATAACCTCCATTGTAAGTCGGGTCAATAGAATGCTCCAAAATATATTATTATATTGTTGTGTCTTCCTAGGTGAAGTCCACATAGTAATTTTGTTGGGGCCTACCTGTTAGGGAAAAAGTCAAGTGGAAGATAGAGTATAAATAGAGGAGGCGTTTTCCTTATTTGAACACACACTCACTTGTGTATAGCACATAGGAGAGAGATAGAGACATATAACCAAGGATAAGGAGAACATGATTGGGGTATTATCTTTGTACTTTTGATACATCTATATAGAGGAAGTTTTGTTGGTTTTTGTTCTCTTATAGGGTTTCCCAAGATAAATCTGTGTCTATCTTGTGATTGTGTTTCTTTCAATGATCCTTAATATGCTATTTTTGTGAAATTGAATTGAATAGTAATGATATCTAGCTTAGCACATGGAATCTTAACATGGTATCATAGCTATCTTGAATATAACAAATTTCACAAGGTGAAACTCTCTCTCCTATCCCTCCGACAAGAATTTAGGGTTTCTGTCAAAGTTGGAATCTTTAATATATGATTGCATATAAATTTGCACCCCCATAGAGTGCATCTATTCATCTCTGGATCGAAATTTTTAAGTGGGTATATCTCTAGGAAATTCAAACCCTAGTTTGGCTTCGGACAAAAAATTTGCAAAAGACTAGAAATCTAGAAATCGCAGATCAGAATCTCGTAAGTCAATTTAGAGAGGTGAAGATTTGGAATCTCTAGAAACCAAGTGTACTAGTCAACTTTCCTAGTTCAATCACATCTCTTGGTAATGTCATTTCCACATTTTGAGAAAATTCATTTTTTTAGTGACCTTCTAGACAAGATGGACCCAAGAACTAACCTTAAGGATAGGCTAGAAGGAATAGATAATTTTTTAGAATGGAAATATAGGATTGGCCTCATTCTTAGAGAGAATGATCTTGAAAAATACATCAAAGGAGAAGTTGTAGAACCTAAAGAAGATAAAGCTATAGAGAAGCATAAGACAAACCTAATTAGGGAAATTAGGATCATTGTTGATTCTATCAAATATCACTTGATTCCTCAACTATCATCCAAAGAGACCCCAAAGGATATGTATGATTCCCTATCGAGAGTATATGAAGGATGAAACATTAACATAAATAAGAATTTGAGATCTCAATTGAAGATTACCAAGATGAGCCAATGAGAATCCATCCAATATTATCTTACAAGGGTCTCTCAGTTCAAGGATAAACTAGAAGCCATTGGAGACTCCCTTAATGAAGATGAACTAGTTATGAATTCTCTCAATGGTATCACTAGACCTTGAGATTCTTTCATATAGAAGATGTGTGCCAGAAAGGAAAGCATGAAGTTTGAGATTGTATGGGAGGATTACATCTAAGAGGACACTAGAGTAGCCAATAGAGAAGCTCTAATTAAAGAAGATGAACCAAAAGAGGAAGAATAGAATCTGACTTCAAGAAGGAAAGCCACAAGGATTCCTAGCCTCCCAATAGGTTCCAAAAGAGAAGAGGAAACAATTAAAAGAAAGCCTACTCCAACTTTCAATGTTTCCATTGTCACAAGATAAGACACATTACCAAAAATTGTCCATTTAAGAATGACGAATACAAGAAGAACAACAAAAGAAATCATGCACACCTAGCTGAAGATGAAGAAGAAGAGGAAGAAGGACCTCAAAGAAAAAAGAAGAAGAAGAAGATGCAGAAGAGTATGTAGTATTACCTATACTCTCTGGGTTTGTGACACCAGGAGAAGATACGTGGGTTATTGATAGTGATGATTCAAAGAACGTGGTAGCAAAAAATAAAACTCTACCAAAACTTGAAGACAATACATCTTCTTAGAAAGCATCATTAGGAGATGACTATCAAAATCCTATCAAAGGTATTGGTGAAAAAATCTAAAAGCTTTACTTTGGAACTCCCATAAAGATGAAGGAAGTCTTATGTGTACTAGGTTTGAAGAAAAACTTAATTTATATTTCATCATTAGATAAGAAAGGATATGGGGTTGCATTTATATATTGACAAGTACTTATGTGGCCCAAAGGAAAATCAATTGAATATGCAGTTGTCATTGGTGAAGAAGGAGGATTATGTAAACTCAAGGGACATTTGGAAACAACCCTTGTTCATGAGATCATTATCACAAGTGAAATATGGAATAGGAGGATTGATGACATCAACTACAAATCACTACCCCATGTGAGTAAATTAGTAATAGGTTTACCATATTTGAATATCGATCATGAAGGCACTTGCAAAGGATGTGTAAGAGGAAAACATATTAAGAATTAATTTCCAAAGAGTGAAATAAAGAATAAAGGTATGTTGGAATTAATGCATTCAAATGTAAGCCGTCCAATTCGCTCCACATATTTGAGTTTTTATGAATATTATGTTACATTTATTGATGACTATTTAGGAAATACATGGATACATTTATTGAAAGCAAAGGATGAAGTATTTAGAAAATTCAAGTAATTCAAAGCCTTGATACAGAATCATTTAGAAAGAAGAATCAAGATACTCAGAACAGATAATGGTGAAGAAAATACTTCAAAATATCTTGAAGACTTTTGTAACAAAGGTGGAATCAAGAGGGGAATAACCACTCCCTACAATCCTCAATAGAATTGCATTGTAGAAAGAAATAATAGGACCATTTTGGAACCAATGAAGACTATGCTACGTGATCAAGTTGTTAATATGCATTTACGCGATGAAGCAACAAGAAGAATAGTTTATGTACATAATATATCATCCCATATTGCCCTTGGATTCAAGAATCCAAAATAAATATTCATAGGAAAGAAGCCAAAAGTGAGCAATATCAATATATTTGGTTTTCTGGTATATGTTAACATTCCAAAAGAAAAGAGAACCAAGTTGGACCCTTCCAGAAAGAAGGGAATATCTATTGTATACTATGAAGTCTCCAAATCCTTAAGAATATACATTCTAGGTTTCCATCACATGGAGAATGGTAGGGATGTAACATATGACAAAGACACATATCTCAAGAGATCCATAAAGCACCGGCATGAATAAGTATATGAAGAAGATGTACCTCCCATACATTTAGAAGTTGCACCCTCCCCTGAAAATGAAACATTAGAGGACCATGACATGCTAGAACCTTAAGAACCTCCTACTATGAATATATCATGAAAGAGAAATCTTGCTTGGGTAAGATAAATTATGCAAGAAGCAGAGAAGTATGAAGCTCCGGAAAGCTCGACAAGAGGAAGAAATAGATCAAATCCATATTCCAATTATGTATCTTTGATGTGTAATCCTGTAGATCAAGAACCTATCAGTTAAGAAGAAGTTGTAGAGAGTAAATAATGGGTAGAGGCAATTATAGAAGAATACTAATCAATAATGAAGAATGATGTTTGGGATATAGTTCCCAAACTAGGAAGAAAGAGTGTGGGATCTTCTAGGTGGATCTACAAGATAAAGCATGCAACTGATGGAGTATTGAGAAAGACAAGGCAAGGTTTGTAGCTATATGATTCTCTCAAAAGGAGGGAATTGATTATTTAGAGACAATTGTGCCACTAGCAAGGTACACTTCCATCAAAACTAGCAAGGAACTTGCATCCATGATGAAGTAGAGTTTACACTAGATGGATGTGAAGATAACCTTCCTGAATGGTATTATTGAAGAAGAACTGTACATAGAACAACCATGAGGATTTGAATTTGAATATATGCGAACTCACATATGTAAGTTGAAGAAGGATCTATATGGAATGAAGAAAACTCCTAGTGCTTGGTATAGAATGATATATAGCTTCTTGACAAGATTGGGATTTACCAAAAGTAAAGTTGAACCTAGCCTTTACTTTAAGGTTATGGATAATGAACCTGTCATATTATTGTTGTATGTGGATGACTTATTTTTGACAGGAAATGAGAAACATATTCTAGAGTGCAAGAAGAATATCATTGAAGAATTTGAGATGAAATACCTTGCATTAATGCACTATTTTCTAGGTCTGGAAGCATGGCAAAGCCTAGGAGGAATCTTTCTCAAATAGGGAATATATGCTGTGGAAATATTAAAAATATTTAATATATTGGATTATAAATCCATGGCCACACACATGGATACCAACCTGAGGTTTTTATATGATGGATCATCAAAGTTAGTGGGTGTGGCTCAGTAAAGAAAAATTATTGGTTTGTTTATGTATTTGATGTATAGCAGGACAATAATATGATTTACTATGAACAACCTGAGTGAGTATCTAGTTAAACCTAGACATGTTCACCTGATAGCTGTAAATCATGTGATGAGATACCTGAATGGATCATGAGTATTGATTATATGATTAAACAGATGCATATTTTGAATGTCATTATCTAGGATTGTTAATGTATTTGTAACTTCAAAATGTATTCACTTACGTATTTCATATATTGTATTTGATTGGTCCCCAATGTTCCTATCGAGAGAATCATTAATGTAAACAAGTCATGTAAAGTCATGGAGGTTAACCCTCCTTGTTGATCAGGGGTTAAAGTCCTCGCAGTTGTAGGGAACTAGGGTTATTATACTCTCCTAAATAAGTCGGACCTGGAAAGTTATTGTCAAGTTAGAAACTAGTATAAATAGAGAGTGAGCCATTATATTTATCACACAGACACTAACACTCAGTTGTAGCACATGAGTGAGAGAGAAGGAGTTGGGATAAGAGAGAGAACAACTAGTGGAGATCATGTTTTTTGTATTTGGGTTTTACTGATGCTATTGGTGCTTATTCTATATCTAGGGAAGTTGTGGGGTTTTCTCCTTTATGGTTTCCCAGAGGAAAATATTTGTGTCTATTGTTTCTTGTGATTGATTATTGTGCATGTTATTCTCTCAGATAAGATACTAACATCATATTGTGTAAATGATAAAAATCTAACATGGTATCAGAGCTAACCTAAGAAAAAGACATTGTGCAGCTACAAAAGCTATGGATCCTTACTTTTTTGGGTCTCTCTCCATAGATCATCAGCAAAATGATGGTAGGATAACTCTCCATTGAAGGGTGCATCTTTCTGTTGAATCAGAATTGGATTCCGGGCATTTTCAGTTTCTGACCTACCACTGCAGCGGTAATTAGGGATTTTCATAGAAGTGGAATTTTTGAGTGAGCCCAACTTAGAATTTCTCTCCTCCTCAAAATCAATTTTTAGATACCAAGATTGAAATTTTTGGTTGGGTAAAACTTTGGGAAATTCAAATCCGAATTTGACCTTAGACCTAAAAAACCCTAAAATACTAAAAATGGTAGTTTTGGTACATTCGCTATATCTAGAGATTGGAGAAGGCTACGAAGTTTGAATTTTTACATGTCGAAGAAAAGTTCTTTCTAAATACTGTGTAAAAGGTTCAGCCTCATATTCACTATATTATGGGAGATATGAGTCCTCCCAAAGGGTTCCATCCTCTTCGAGGATTTATCCCTAAACAGGACACCTAAGGAAAAGTGCTATATCTTAGGCTACGAAGGTTGCAAGATGTTCTAGATAGGGAATGGAATTTACTTTATGTGGACGTGTGGACGTTTGGACAAGTTCTCTATGTTCAATAGTCTTGAAATAAGTAACCTTGGGAAAACTCTCATAAGTCCCAATTGGTGAAACCAATTATTCTCAAACCCACGGTGTTGGGAAGAAGACGGATGAGGATACCTCAATGTGAAGTTTAAGACAATGAGGAGAAGTAATTTAAGAAATATTGCAGAAACAATATCAAGAATTTATGGAGAAGAATTTGGAAAACTAGGGATTCCTATTCCGGGAGATTCCCTCCACTTTTTTTAGAAAAGGAGTACATTGGATAGATCACCTTGAGAAGGGGAATATTTATATCTAGTAAGATATTAAATATTCCAAGTCTTGAAAATTAGGGTTTCTCTGACAAACCATAGATTAGCTAGATCCGAAACTAGGACGAACACCTCAAATTGGTAAGATCTAATCTTTTGTTATTTACATTTTAAGTTCTCATTTCAGAATGACCTATCACACCAGCTTGATGACAAGATTGGTGAAGATGAAACCTTTCAAGCATGGAAGTATAGGATTTCACTGGTTCTTGATGAAAATGAATTGGACACCTACATAGGTGGAGAGTTTCTAGTTCCAAAGGGAGATGAGGCTAAGGCCTTACACAAGAAGAACTTGGTCAAGGCCAAAAGTATTATTGTTGATTCTATCAAGGATCATCTTATACCACATGTGTCTTCCCTAAAGACACCTAAAGATATGTTTGATTCATTGACCAAGCTATTTGAAGGGAAGAACATAAATCAAAAGAATAATATGAGAAACCAGTTGAAGAATGTAAAGATCTAGAATGTAGAAACCATATAGTCATACTTTACAAGGGTCTCTCAAATCAAAGAACAACTTGAAGCAGTGGATGAAGAAGTAGAGAATATAGAAATTATGATAACCACCTTGAATGGCCTCCCATGATCATGGGATGTGTTTTAGAAGGAAGTGATTACCTTCAACAGACTCTAGAAATAGTGCACACAAGAAGAAGCTCGACTCATAATAAGAGAAGAGAACATGAGAGCAACTCAAGAGAAAGCTCTCATGATTCAATGAAGATCCGTCCAGTGATGAGGAATATAAAGGACTACACTCTTGAAAAACCTCTTATCCATCTTGTCATTTGGATAAGAAATGATGATTTCATGAATGAATAAGATGATGAAGATGAAGGCTCAAAAAGGAGTCTACCCATGAAACGAATAAAGATAAGTGCTCAATTGTCATTTCATGATATTATTTTGTTATGCATTTGTTTATATTTAGTTGATGTGTTATGCATGATAGAATGTTTGCATTAAGGATAGTATACTAATAATATGCATGTGATGGGTAAGTATCCCATGGTGCTATGAAACTCTCCATTGCTACTTAGCTAGAATGAAACCTGTTTGATAACATATTGGATTAGTGCACAATCTCAATGATGTCATGGTAGAGATGGAAGGCTTAGAAAGTTTCTATGAGATATGGATGAATGTTGTATTGGCTAAAATAGATGAATTATTATATATTTATGCATAATAATTTCTCATGATGAATATTCCTTATGAAATGTTTCTAATCATACAACTAATCCGTTTGACTTGTAGGAAATATCACATACAATCGACTACAAGAAAAGAAGGATGAGACTTGTTCCAAAGAATAAGTGACGACAATTCGAGAAATAATACATGATGAATAATAGTATGATGATACTTTCAAAGAAATAAAAAGGTCTTAGATATAGTGCAGTTATGTGACACTATTGAGCGACATCATTGATGCAGAACCTTCCAGCTATGAAGAACAAGCCAAGAAAAAAGGGAAGGATAGTACCAGTTTAAGAAGAATGATGTCTAGGATGTGGTATTGAGACCTCAAGGGAAGTTTGTAGTATCTTCCGCATGGATCTACAAGATCTAGCATGCAGTAATTAGCAACATCGTGGGATATAAGGAAATATTCACTGCACGAGGATTCTCATAGAAAGAAGGCATACTTTATGAAGAGACATTTGCAGCCACTAGAAGATAAGACACATGACATGAAGATTCATGTGTGAAAATTAAAGAAGGCATTGTATGAGATCAGAAGACACCCATGGGATAACTCATACATAAGGAGCTTGAATATCACCTAGAGAGATAAAGATCTTAACCTTTGCTACAAGGTTGAAGATGAAAGCCTATAGAGGATGACAAGCTCGCAGATGGGTGCTAGAAGAAAGTTTGAAAAGGTTCAATATAGAGGATCTTAGTATCCAGTGACCCTATATGGATACATAGAATATTAGTAGTAGAGGAAGCTACTTGTCACTCCAGTACAGAATGTTTCAATGCATAGAGTATGAAAGAAAGAGGAAGAATGATGCTCCGCTTCAAAGGTAGTCACGGCAGAAGATCCTGAGGTTTGACATGGTATGACATGATGGACATATTATTGATGGATCTAGGCTTTACTGAGAGTAAAGAAGATTCCAACATTTACTTCAAGGTTGAAGGTGGAATACCGGTTATGATATTGTTATATGTCAATGACTTGTTCCTGATAGAAAATAGGAACTCATTAAAATTGCAAGAAGGAGACTTGCTTCCAAGTTTGAAATGAAATAATTGGATATGATGCACTACTTTCTAGGCATGGAGGTATGGCAGAATGCAGATGGAATATCCATGGGACAAGGGAAGTATGCATTAGAGATCATGAAGAGTTTTGATATGATGGAGTACAAGGCCATAACCACACCTATGGAATTGAACCTGAAGCTATTGAGTGATGCTTCATCAGAGTCAGTTGATGCCATGAAGTATCGTCAGATGATTTGTTCCTTGATGTACCTAATGAATACGAGACCATATATTTTCTTTGTTGTGAACACATTGAGCTAGTTCCTGATGGATCCGAGACATGTTCACCTGATGGTTGCAGAGCATGCAGTGAGGTACCTAAATGGTACAGTTGATTATGGGCTCCAGTATGACGCGAATCAAAAGAATAACCTAGAGGGTTATGTGGATTCAAATTGGGCAGGCAGTGCCATTGATAGGAAGAGCACTTTGGGGTGCTACTTCAGTATTAGATCAGGTGTGATCTCTTGGTTTAGTAGGAAGCAGTACTGCATGGCACTGAGTACAACTGAAGTAGAGTATGTCACACCTTGTTCGGCTAGTTGTGAGGTTGTGTGGCTGGGGAAGCTACTATCTAATTTGTTTGATCTCCAATTGGATGCTACTTGTATATATTATGACAAATAGAGTATTATGAAGTTGTCGGAGAACCCATTGTTCCATGACAAGTCAAAGCATATCGAGATCGAATATCACTATATTAGGAATATGGTTCAGAGAGGAGCAGTGAAGCTCCAATATCCTGCGATGAACGAGCAGATAGATGATGTGTTGACCAAGCCATTAGCCAGAGTGAAGTTTGAGTACTTTAGGGAGAAGCTTGGTGTTCTCTAGATCGAGGTTCCTTCCAAGGGGAAGTGATGAGTCTGTGAGCCTTTCTAACATGGTGGTAGGATTTGTTCCTCCCATGGTTAGATGTAATACTATGGCCTTTATAACATGGTTGTGGGATGTGTTCCTCCCATGTTCAAATGTAAGTGCAGAGACTTTCTGACATGGTTGTGGGATGTGTTCCTCCCATGGTCAGATGTAAGCATAGAGAATTTTTGACATGGTTGTGGGATGTGTTCCTCCCGTGGTCAGATGTAAGTGAAGAGCCTTTCTGACATGTTTGCATTTTCTGACATGGTTGCGGGATTTGTTCCTCCGATGGTCAAATGTAAGTGTAGATCCTTTTTGACATGGTTGTGGGAGGTGTTCCTCCCATGGTCAAACATAAGTGCAAATCCTTTCTAACATAGTTTCCAGATGTTTTCCTCCTATGGTCAGATGTAAATGCAAATCCTTTTTGACATGGTTGCGGGATGTGTTTCTCCCATGGTCAGATGTAAGTGCATAGTATTTCTAACATGGTTGTAATATGTGTTCCTCCCATCGTCAAATATAAGTGTTGAGCCTTTCTGACATGGTTGGAGGATGTGTTCCTCCCATGTTTGGATATAATTCATGAGCCTTTCTGACATGGTTGCAAGATGTGTTCATCCCATGGTTGGATATAAGTGTTGGGACATTCTGACATGGTGGTAGGCTTGGCCTCCCATGGTCATAAGTGAGTAGTGCTAGAACTTTCTTACATGGTTACGGGATGTGTTCCTTACATGGTCATATGTGAGTGCTGGGAGGGCCTTTATGACATGGTTGTGGGATGTGTTCCTCCCATGGTCAGATATAAGTGCTGAAGTTATTTTCAAGTTGGAAACTAGTACAAATAGAGAGTGAGCCTTTCTATTTATCACACAGACACTCACACTTAGTTGTAGTGCATGAGTGAGAGAAAAGGAGTTGTGATAAGAGAACGAAAAATTGGTGGAGATCATATTTTCTATCTTTGGGTTTTACTACTACCATTGGTGCTTATTCTATGACTGAGGAAGTTGCAGGATTTTCTCCTTTATGGTTTCCCCGAGGAAAATCTTTGTGTCTATTGTTTCTTGTGATTGATTGTTTTGCATGTTATTCTCTCAAATAAGATCATAAGATCATATTGTCTAAATGATAAAAATATAACATGAATATGCCACAATCTTATGGTTTAGTAGAAAGCAATCGAGTGTTTTTCTCAGTACAACTTAAGTGGAGTACATAGCAACTTGTTCTACTAGTTATGAATTTATATGGATTTGGAAGTTGATGTGAGGTCTATTTGACTTGGAGTTGGATACCACAGTGATTCTATGTGACAACCATAGTTGTATAAAGATGACGAAGAACCCAGTGTTGCATGACAAGTTGAAGCACATAGAAATATGGTATTTTATATATAGGATATGGTACACAAGGGATATATAGAGGTCTAGTATGTGAGTATAAATGAGGAAGTTGCCAATGCATTGACTAAGCCTCTATCTCGATTAAATTTTGAATACTTCCATGACAAGCTTGGTGTGTTTAGAAAGGACCTTCCTCGTAAGACGGAACATTGATGATGATGTTTTATACTTTCTTCGTATGGAGGAACAATGATGATGTAAACCCTCCTTGAATGAAGGATAAGTTTGATGATGTTGTAGAACCTCCTTGAAAGGGGGAGAAAGTTGATGATATTGTAGTGGGATTGTATTATACCTGGACATTATTCCTAAACTGATCCGCAAAGATTTGTTTCTGTGTTAACGGTAGGATTTCATCATCCTTGGACTTACATTATAAAGTTATAGATATTGATCATTTTGTAATAATATCAATCTACTTTTGTCTTCGTGAGGCATGAGGATTGCATCATCGTTGGATTTATGTCCTAAATTGATAAGGATTGATCATCCCATAATTGGATCTGTGGACTTTTGTATTAGTTAGGCATGAGTATTGCATTGTCCTTGGAATTATGTTCTAAAGTGATAGGGATTGATTGTCTCATAATTGGATCTGCATACTTTTGTCTTTGTCAAGCATGAGGATGAAAGTGTCCTTGGAGTTATGTTCTAAGTGATAGGAGATGATCATCACGTATTTGGATCGGGTAAGGATTGCATCATTCTTGGACTTATGTCCTAAAGTGATAGGTATCGCTCATCGCATAATTGGATCATGTATGGATTGCATCGTCCTTGGACATATGTCTTAAAGTGATAGGGGTTGATCATCCCATAATTGGATCATGTGTGATGCAAGTTTTGTTGTTGTTGATGATGATTTTTTTGATCAAAAGATAAATTATTGCTATAGATGACAATACTATTGATGGAAGGATCAACTATTGATGCAGATGATGTTTCTTAATGAAATATCAAGCATTACTGCATATGATGGAGAAATTGAGTGTTGGACAAGATGAGGACTCGGTGATGTAGACTATGCTGCTCCAGTATTGAATATGTTGAATATGTACCATTAGTTGTTCCAATTGTTAATGCTTGTTGAATAAAAATTTTGCTGACATATAGATGTATCACCTTGATGATGTTGAAGATTATCTCTCTCCTTTCTCCCACAATTGATGTTGTTGTTATAAGTAGAATACTCTTCTTGTTAAGGGGGAGTGTTGAAATATTGTTACTTTGAAGAGTATTCTAAAGGTATTTTATTGGTTTAACCTATAAGAGATATTTTATTCCTTCGTAGGGATGTTATTATTGTATTTGGTCATCATAGAGTCATGAGGTAAAACCTCCATTGTAAGTCGAGTCAATAGAATCCTCCATAATATAGTGTTATATTGTTGTGTGTCTTCCTAGGTAAAGTCTGCCCAATAATTTTGTTGGGGCTGACCTATTAGGGAAAAATTCAAGTGGAAGATAGAGTATAAATAGAGGAGGTGTGTTCCTCATTTGAACACACACACACACTCACTTGTGTATAGCGCATAGGAGAGAGAGAGACATATATGCAAGGAGAAGAAGCACATGTTTGGGGTTTTATCTTTGTAATTTTGATACATCTATATAGATGAATTTTTTCTTGGTTTTCTTCCCCTAGAGGGTTTCCTAGGATAAATTTGTGCCTATATTGTGATTGTGTTTCTTTCTGTGATCAGTCATATGTTAATGGTATGAAATTGAATTGAATACTAATGATATCTAGATTAGCATATAAAATATTAACAGTGGCATGGTTCCTTTAATCTTCTTAAATATCCTATGGCTCTTCAACTATTGTGGCATTTATTGTCAATGTTTTCCCTCCATATCTCATCGTGTTCGGTGTCCAAAGATATGGCAAGTAGAGTTGGGCAGATAATTCATATGGAACAAGGCATGCTCTATTGGGTTGATAAGAGGGATGTGATGATTCTAATCAAGATGGATGTGTCAAAAGGAATGATGTAGGAGGTTTTGATTAGTTGGGGAGGTGATACTTTCACTCATCGGATGGATTAAAAGTGAATGCCCTTTGATTGCTTCTTGTGTAGATAGATGGGACACTTAATGGATAATTGTCCTAGACTTAAGACAAATAAGACAAATTTGGTGGGTTTACTAAAAAGGATTCAAATAATTATCAGTAGTAGTCAAGGATTGGAGTACATGGTACCCATTTTCCATGGCATTGGTTAGGATGTACGAATTTTGGTGCAGGTGGATTGCAAAGGATTACAAATTCCTCAGTGTCATTTATCCTTAGTAAAGCTCAATAATCCACCTAACTTAGTTTTAAATTGTTTATATTTTAAAGAAGTAGATATTATAAGATATTATGTGCTTATATGAAATGGATTTGTTGATTCTCATGATGCAAATGGGGTTTTGGAACCGCTATTAGTTGAGAAGGTCAGGTCCCCTGGGGGTTTGTGTGTCATCATTAAGCATTTAGGTTGATGTTGGAGGTATGGAATTGTTATGAGGATCCATTTGTTCTTAGGGGTTGGGGGATCGTCTTTTCTCCTTAAATGAAAATTAGGGCTCCTACATGTGGATCTAGATAATTTTGATACTCCCTATGTTTGGGTGCATGGATATTCAGGTTTATCTTTATCGGGGGTGTGGGCTTCGGGGATTTTAGGCCAGTTTGAGGTAGAGGATTTTCCAGTATTAGATAGAAATTGAGTGGACCCCTATCTAAGTCTTTTAGTAGGGATACCATGGACAAGGAACCATTAGCCATATCCTCTCTTAAGCCATTGAAGCATGAGGCTTCACACCTAAATTCTATCAAGTTACAAAATGTTAACCTTCAGAAAAATAAACATAGAAAGAGCTTCCAAAAGAACCGTCAAAGGAGTAAGAGAAACCCTTATGTCCCTGTCTCTTCAAGACTAAAAGTGGTGATGAGAGAGTCCTTAGATTCTCCATTTTGTATCCCCTAGAGAAAAAGAGTCCAAGGATGTGGTGGACTAATGGTAATGTTCTCCTTTAGTGTTAGGGGAGGTGGGGGGTGAAAAAAATTAATGCATTTAAAATATTGTTTAAAATTAGTCACCTGGATCTGTTGATGATTCAAGAAACCATGTGTTTTCTTGCTAAGTTTTGTGAGACTTTCTTAAAAAAATTCCCAGGATAGGAAGTTTGTGCTATGGATGAGGCTAGGTTATCTAGGGACCTTCTATAAATTGTCTTCAAAATTGAACTCCCAACTATATGAGATGGGTTACTATAGTCTTTCACATATAAGGAACATAAATGATGATTCATAAGTATTATATTGCTTATCTATTGTTGAATTGGGATTATGAGGTGACCTGGCCTCTAAATGGGCATCTTTTATTACAGGTTTATGACATATGGGTATCAGATTGATATAAAGTGTTTATACTCTCACATGGGAATGGAATAAAAAAGTCAATCAAGCCACAACAAAGGATACATATGGTGTAATTTTATCTTCAAATTATCTTGAAAATACAAGGAGGCAGTATTATAAATGATGGAAATGGGATACATCGATGAAGATTAAGTGTTTTTTGTGGATGGTCTTGGAGAACCATATATTAACTTGGGATTACCTCTATAAGAGATTTTTTTTAGGACCAAAGTGTTGTGTATTGCATAGATATGGTGAAGAGAGTGTTTATCATATTTTTGGGCATTACCTATTTCAACATATCGTATGGAAATGAAATCTCTATAAATTAGTGCTATCCTACAAATGGAACTTACTAAAATTTGAAGGAAACACTCAGGCTTGGACTAGTAGTTTCCCACATTGGAAGAAACTGCGTTCTTTGTTATGTGGGGTGTATGGAAGGCCCATAATGTTTTTATTTTTTAAAACATTAGGAGGAATCCTTTGACTATTAATGGGCCTTTGTTAAGAATTCTCAGTTATTTTTGCAAGCTTTGATCTAGTAAGGGGATACAGAAGCTGAAGGATGATGTTGTAGAATAGATAATTCCATGTGGGTTCTTAGAGGGCACATCAAAAAATGGTGTTTGTAAGGGTGGACTGGTTCTTATTCTTACTAAGGAACTTTTTTTTTACTTAAATTGGGGAGTGGATTTGGATCCAATACAAGATATGAGCTATTTGATATATGGGGCTATTAATTTTTGTAATATTCAACTAAGTTTAGACTTTCTAGGTATATAGCGATTTGGAATCGATTATTGACTCGGTCACTAAAAATTCATCCCTGTAGGTTTTGCTACTAGAACACTGATGCACATGTGTTAGAAGTCTCACAGATTTCTTCGACAAGTTCTCCACCAAACATATTTACAGATGATTCAAATCCAAGGTAGATGAATTTTCCAAACTTGATTGGGAGTATCAAAAGGGGTCATACAATTTGAGGGATTTAAAAGGAATAGAGTTTGTAATGCTAGTTCTTACTATTTGTATTAGTCAACTAGTAGAGACAGAATTATAAGTGAGATTGCTTATTATTTTGTCCTCCATATACATGTTTACAAGAATGTAGAAGGATGGTATATATGTTTTATTTGATACTTTGTCGACAGCATCAGTGTTGTCAATACCGATGCTTTGTATGGATATGAATATTCAGATGTACAACTTTGATTATCCTATTGAATAACAAGTTGTGCTTTTTTAGATTTGAAAAAAAAATCAAACCCTTTTTCCTCACTATAAATTTTTATTAATATTTTATTCTTTTCTCCCATGTTTCTTCCAAACATTTTATAATTATCTCCCCCTTTACCGAATCTTTCTTTCCCATTTATTATCATTTTCCACCCCCACTTTTTAACTCAACCCCTTTTTCCTCTCTATGAATTTTTAATAATATCTTATTGTTTCCTCCCATCCTTTTTCCAACCATTTTTAACTTGAATCCCCCTTTTAGAAAATTTTCCTCTCATTCTCATATTTTAACCATCACAAATTTGATTAAAAATCAAAATATTAATCTTAGTAATGATAGCTATTTGATACAAAGTAATGAAACGTTAGTTGTGGTGTTTATATGAGCACACCCATTTACCTACTACTAATATATAAACATTGTAAAATATTTTTGTGATTTACTTTAATATTTTTTATGTTTATTGTTAATCTTAGTTATTTATTTCAAATACATTTATGTAATAGTGATCGATAGATGCCCTTATAGAGTAAGCAAAAATTTGGACACACATAATAATATTTTTACCAATATTCCTTTGTAAATTAAGTAATCTTAAAGTATCAATGAGAAATGTTACTTCTTGGAAAAAAATAAACCTATCAAAATTAAACATGCCAACATAGTGATAAACATTGAATGTTGAAAGTTTTCCTTTTAATTTACTCTTAGCATGTAAATTGGTTAATGATGATGGAGAATGATTCATAACTATGAGCGTTCAATGATCCATAAACTATTGTGGATATTCTACTATAACAATTCATCACAAGGAATCTTACAACTTAATCATTGTGTTAGCTTAATTTAGCATAATGATAAATATAATGGAATTGAAAGGAAACCAACACATCCACATGAATAACAACATGTATATATTGGGAAAAGACACCCTATGAAAAATACCTTATGAAAACCCACTTTGGGACCCAAATTAAAGTCAGGATTACGCCTTTCTCTTTTCTTCTCCAAAATACAACACAAATTTACAAAGAAAATGGTACTCATTGTAGAGTTACCTTTTTCATTGTAGCTTGCACAACTACTACATGGTCTTACACTTCCTTTATTATGATCTAATATCCACTCTCTTATAGTTGCTCATGTATGGAACAATAAATTAATATCATTAGAAATGGAACCCCTTTTCCTCGTAGCAACCTAGTATTTAACATGGCTCCATAGCTATTACGAGGAAAAGGGTTAGTTTTATGGTTTTCACATTCGTAAACTCTTGATTAGGGTTATGGTTTTGGAACATATAGAATGTTCTTGAAATTTAACCAGTGAATAACTCCATGTGTGTGGGTAATGGGAGATTACATGGAATCCACTAGATAGCATGGTGGTCAACTAGATAGGTCAACTTCCAGGAGGAATAAATTCGTCAAACATTATGTGATTGAGGCATTTGTTGCAAGGTTGGAAAGGCCTTAGTGTGTATAATATCTCATTTTCGTTGTTTGTATCATCTAGACCAAAAAAATATATTTAATACCTCAAAGTGGACCTAAAAGACTTCATATACTTTTTTACCACAAACCTGAATAAGTAATAACTGCCCCTAAAATGGGGCCTACAAGCCAATTCATCCAATATTTCCACCCATAAAGAACCAAAATAGATAAAAAAATTATATATTGATTTAATTTGGATCATTTAAAGTAGAGATCAAAACTATATAATAATCCAATTTAGATCATTTAGAGTATAGTAATTTTACAAAACCATACTCTTTTTTATACATAATCTAAATAAAGGAGAGATACCACTTATATATTGGGAAGTACTCACATCTTCCCTATTAATGGATTACCCATCACTGATTTTTCTTTTTTTTTAAGAAAAAGAATAAGATCCTTTTGAAGTCCCTACAGAATCTAGACATGACACTCACACTTAGTCCTCATAAAGGACCACCTTTTGGAGTTAATGTTGAACCAAAATTTGTTAAAATTGTAGGGAGACATCTTGAAATGAACAATGCATGATTCATCATTTCTCTAATCATACAACTCTGGAAATACCTTGCATGAAAAAACTATGTTTTCCAAGGGATGCACGTTATCGCAACTATCAAGAGACGGATGATTTACAGCCGAGATATAATATCATGAAGAATGTGAATGGGGAGGAAGTCGTATAAGAATCCCTTGGTCCATCATTATATTGTTTCTTGAATATATCGAAATTGTGTCATTGATTTTACTAGATCATTTTGCGTAATGCCTTGTCATTAAACGATTCTTGGATTGTCCCTTTGCTTCCAAAATCCTTATCCTTGGTCCCATTGGTATAAATATAAATCATATCTATCATCATTAAAATGGTGTAGGAAAAAGTCCGTGTAGCAAAGAAAAAGAGATAATGAATCACCAACATCATCCATCTCTAATATAGGATGACTTCTTTAAAAAATAAATTGTTTATTCATTTTCTCCACTCAATCTCTGATGAACCTTTCAAGGATGCTTCATTATTTAAATTGCAATTTTTATTCAATACATGAGTATATGTAACGACGGGTAAGTTAGTTAATGATCTTGGAGAGTGATACATAACAATCACAACATTTATAGGAGAGGTCAAAGTTGGTCATGATAAAGTACTTATAGTAGTGATCGTTATTTCATGAAAAGTAATAAAAAAAAAGTTAGTTGTGGTGTTTATATGAACACATTCATCCACCTAGCCATAGATATGGATATGGTAAAAGATTGTATCCCATAAATGTGTTAGGGTTTAAATCTTAATATTCTATTATGTTTATGATTAATCTTAATTATTTACTTGAAATACATTTATGTAATATTGATTAATATCTACCCTTAAGGAGTAA
>LPNX010628932.1:4509-14875 GCA_001517045.1 Pseudotsuga menziesii
AAGGAATTTTGCAGGTTGTCGATGGTGAATTTTTCAAATAGGACAAAAAAGGGAAGATGATAAATATGGAAGAGGCATGGGTTAATATCATCCTACATAAAGAAGAGACAATCTGTCAAAAAAGTCGAGCAATATGGATTAGGGTTGGCGATGAGAATACTAAGTATTTTCATCAGTTCACAAATAGAAGAAAGCTGGAAAATTCTTTATGGGAGTCTCTCGATGTGGATGGCTTCTTGGTATATGATGATAGCTCAATTAAGAGGGAGGAAAGAAACTTATTTTTTAACTCTTATGTTGCGAAGGATGGAGGTAGTATTGATATTCAGCTACAAGTTATAGAATAGTTCCCTCATTTTTTTAATAATGAGGATTGTTATTTTATTATGAAGCTGGTGTCTGAAGGGGCAATTTTAGAAACCCTCAAGAGATTTAAGAGAGATAAAATTCCAGGCCCTGACTAGTGGATTGTGGAGTTTAATATCCACTTCTTTGATTTACTAGGTGGCGCTCTGACCGATACTGTGCAGGAGACTTTGCGCTCTGGGATTTTCCCTGAGGCCTTGAAAAACACTTTCATTCCCTTGATTCCGAAGGTTGACGGGCCCTCCATATTCAATGAGTACATGCCCGTTGCATTATGTAACTTATTATACAAATTTATTTCTCATTTTATTGCCAATGTATTCAAGTCGATGTTTAGAAAGGTTATCTCGGAGGAGCAGTCTGGGTTCTTCCAAGGAAGACAAATCCACGATTCTATTGGATTTGTGTAGGAAAGCCTACACTCAGTAAAACATAACAAGTTATGTGCTTTCATTTTAAAACTTGAGTTGGAGAAAGAATATGATAGGATCATCTCAGACTACCGTTAACTATTACTTACTCAGGTAGGGTTGTCTTATGACATTACTCGTTGGATCATATCTTGCATTTCCTCTACCAACTTTGCGGTTCTTGTGAGTGGTTCAAGCTCACCTTTCTTTAAAAGTGGTCCTGGAATTCAACTAGCGTGACCCTTATCTCCTTATTTGTTTATTCTATTTATCGAAGGACTCAACGGGATGTTCATTGAAGCAAAGAAGAATGGAAACATTAAAGGTTTAAAGGTTGCAAATGGACTTTGGCTTACACATGTTCTCTTTGTGGATGATGTGATCATCTTTGGACAAGGATCGGTGGCAGAATGGAGGTTCATTAAAGGGTTGTTAAATGTATGTTGTTGTGCCTCAGGCCTTTCGGTGAGTAATATGAAATCATATATTTCATTCAATTGTGGTGAGCAGTCTTTGTTTGATCAAATGGTGCTTATTTTGTTGTGTAAAATGTTATGTAATGAAGAAGGAATCAATTATCTTGGATTATTTCTCAAGATGAATCGATATACGAAGAAATAATGAAGGTGGATTATGGTCAAATTCAACAAGAAATTTGAAAGCTGGAACTCTCATTGGCTCTCCTTAAGTGGGTGCTTGATTCTCATTATCTCTGTTCTACAAATCTTGTTAGTTTATTGGGTTTCACTAATTCGATTTCCAGTAGAGGTAGTTGCAATCCTACGCAGAGTTTTATTTAACTTTCCATGGAGAGGTAAATCTTAAGAGGTAAAATTCCATTTGGTGAGTTGGGATATTCTCTTTAAGATGAGAGCATATGGAGGGTGGGTGTTATAGCTGATTTTACCACACATGGTTGATCACACTTTTATGGTCTTCCCTATCCCTTTGTAGACTCTTTGGACCCCATGGAATAATTTGGTAGCTTTCATGTTTCCAAGTTCATCCCTAAAAAACCCATTATTTTCTGTACGTGACTTTTAATCCCTTGCTTGTGTATATACGCAGATATTTCCCTTAAACCCACATACATCGGGATGTGTGCAAAAGGCCAAATATTTTTGGATTTTTCCTTGATGTGGATCTGAGTCAATTGTCTCTTCACCTTCCATATGCCTCGAGATTTCTCATATTTGACCTTCCATTACCCCATTGAAGCACTATATAAGGAACCCTTTGGATACATTGAAGAGGACAAATTGAAGAGCAAGAAAACTATAGTCGATTGTTGCCATAGCTTGCTTGTACTTGAGTCTGCATCCCTTTGTCCCTTGGAGAAATTTGTGTTCTTCCCAAGGTTGCCTTTGTTTGTAAGCTTGATATCGAGATATGGAGGATTGAGGTGGTGGAGGACCAGGTGGAGGAATCAGTTTCTCTAGTTTGCAGGCGTGCCGACAGAGGTTGTCACTTATGTAATCTCTGATTTATTTAATAGAAATATCTTTTCCTATCCAATGATGTGAATTTAACTGAATATTGAATCCATGGATGTGTTTAATTGCTTATGTATCATTGATTATATATTCTAGAGTAGGCCTAACACTATATCATACATCATGCTTTCCTTGTTTACTGTTTTTGAGAGTAAATTGCTAAAGCAAGCGGGATTGGAAAAAGCTCAATGGGGATCTACTACAACTGTCCAGAATAAGGTATGTTTCGAGATCCTTTAGTTTTAGATGTTGTATTTATCTTGAATATTGGGAAGGGATTGATTTTTGTGATTTATCTATCTGTTGTGGTACACCCCAAGCCATAGGAAGTTTTCTCTGTAACAGAATTGGAAACTCCACTAGGGAGGTTCCTAGTTGTTTTTCTTTGGGGGTTTTCGGCATTCAATGTGCCTCTATTTCTCTGATTTCTTTGTTTTTGTGACGGGTATAGAGGCATGATTACCCAGTAGTATCTTGTAGAGGTAAAGTTAGTCTCAGTTTGTCCATTTACCTTTTTATCTTTTTCTTCCTGTACGCGAATTTTGCTTTCACAATCACGTGTACATGCAGGTTTTCCTGGAATAGTAGTGTATGTACACAGGTTTACTGAGAACAGACACGTATGCCCTATTTTTCTACTTTTTGGGGAAGATTAATTGTTGCTGGGTGAGTTTGGTTGATTGTTGTGTCTTCTTTGATGCTTCTGGAGTCTGTATCTCCCCTCTATTTTTTACCAGAGACACTTTTTTATTTGATTTTTGAAAAATGTTCTTGTCATTTAGTTTTCTATTTTTTGTTTTGGATTAGTACATTAGGTCTCTTTTACCTTGGTTCTTTGCTTGGATTCTATTTGTGAGTGCTTGGCGAGTCTGAGCGTTGTAGAGTCATACTTTTGCTTTTTATCTCATTTAATTCAAAAATACAAAAACATTTTTTTTTTTTGCATTGTTTGCATTTTGCATTAGCATGGTACTTGCATTAGGTTTGCTTGGTGAATATTAGTTAGATTTTCATATAGGAAATGATTGCATATACATTTGAAGGAAAAATTTTGCACTTCACGTAGTAGCATACCCTGTTTTTCATTCAACACAGTGCATTTGCATTGATTGTTAGGTGTGCATTTTACTTCTTGTTGTGTCATAACATCATTAGTTGCATGACCATTTACCCTTTGAGTAATAAATCCAATTAAAATCAATGCATAATAAAATTAATTACACTCTTTTCTTTTTTAGAGTGCACCAAAAAGACTAGGTTTTAGGGTCTTGGAATAGTTCATTGTGAGTCAATTCTCTAAGACCACTAAACAAAAAAATTAGGTGTCTGTCCGGGTGAGAGTGTGAAATCCTTTATATAATTAGTGTTTCTCAGGACCCTCCTCTTACAAGGGATTTAAGCATGAGGTAGTGTGAACGGTTATGATTGGGATGACCCCTGGTTGTAACTGAGTAGCACCGGAGATATTTTTTGGATTGTATTCATATCTGGGGGCTCTTTCGAGAGTTTCAAGCTTTGCTACCCTGCCCATACGGTCAATGCCACATGCGAATATCTTCCTGAGCATTGATTATATCAAGGTGATCTTAGTTTCCTTACCTAGGTTATCGAGGGGGTATTTGCAGAGGTTATTTTGCATGTGTCATGGCTATTTAGGGGTCGGACAGCACAAACGCTATATGTGTTGAATCTGAGGGCCACTATAATTTGTTACGAACCTTCACTTGTTGTGTATGGGATTCTCAAGACTCTCCTAGGTGATACATACCTGCTTCATTCAAGAGCTCACATATCCTACCCTTATTTTCTTGCGATTTGGATTTACATTTTATAGGTGTATGCTCTGTGCATGCTAGTTTTCCTACAGTTTGCATAATTAGATCAAATATTTTTATTTTTTGAGTCATTGTGGATTTAGGAATGACACCCTGTCATTCTCATTGTTTAGTAGGACTTCTGTCTTCCACGTCTCTGCCTTCTTTGAGAGAGAGAACCAGATAGTCCGGGCAGACTACTTCTCCAATTGATTAACACCATGGGAGATCATGAGGATGATCTTCCAGAGATGTCTTCTCCACCTCACAAGGTTGGGTAAGAAGCTCCTATTAGCACATATGATGCTTCACATGAAAATCCTTCATGATTTGGTTATGATCCCTCATTCACAGGTCGTCGGTATTTGTTTTCGGGTGACGAGACTCACCATGAACCCATAAGCACTAGTCATGTTAGATATGACATGTCTGATATCCCTGCACCCAATCCAACACATCATGCTAAGTCAGAAGTTGGTCCTAGCACTATGCCTTGGGGCACTCCCATCCCTTTCCATGCAGAGAGATTTGGGGGCACTAGTCACATTGCACCCTCCATCCCTGTGGTGGATGCAACTTTACATGTCCATCTTAGACCTACTATTAGTAATACTATGCAGATACTAGAACCGAGACAAGTGAACATTGGTAACACCACTTACATTCCTTCACATGTTCCTTCATCTTGAAACCTTGTTCCTTCGAATGTTTTTTTAACGTCACACCCTCCCCCTAGTTCACGTGGGCCTTTAAGATGAAATGTTTCTACTAGCCATGTTCACTCTATGACTTCTCACACGGTAGTATCTAAGAGTCATGTACCTCCTATTGTGTTAATGGGTCATGTACCTATTTCTAGATCGTCTCATGTTCTACCTTATGGAGCTTCCCATACCCCTAGCTATGGACATTATCATGGTACATCCCATGGAACACCTTATGGATATTCTCATGTACATTTGTATGGACCGCACTATGGACAAACCTATCAACCGTATGGGTACGGGTATCAACAACCCGCTTACTCTTACAATTATGGATTTGTAGCACCTCATAATCAAGGCACCCCACACCATAATGCTTCCATGCAACCCTACATGGGTAAAATGGGAGGAGGTTATTATGGCCAAGGCCATGGTATTTATAGCAATCAACCTTACACAAATCAAAACTACCAAGGAGCATGGAATGGACCGGCTCAACCTAGACTCCCTTTCCTTGCAAATTTGAATTTACCTGACTTGTCGAGATTGATGAATGATCCCGTGTTGCATTTGGTGCCCTTCCTTCATTTCTCCTTTAGGGTGTGGAAGTCCTTTGCATAGTACCGCCATGACTTTGAGCAAGAGATTCATACTCCTCTTGACCTTTATGCTGCCAATTTTCCCTAGGAATCCCTTGTATATATCAAGTTGTAATTTCATTATCATGAGTTTTTCTTTCCTTATTGAGCCTTATTCCAGCTTCCCTAACTTTTATTATCATCCATATAGCTCGAGCTTCTCTCATGTCTAGCCAAGCAAAGCCTTCTCATATATCTTTTGCAGCTTGATTCCCCATTTTTTACTGAGAGGGGACTTTCCCCTGAGTGTCATTATCCTGCACATGTTTCCTTGGATTCAACATAGGTATGTTCCACTACTTGAAACAAGTTTGTTTTCCCCTTGACACTTGTCTCCTCTTAGACTTGTAACTATAAATCACTTTTATTCCTTTTCAAGCTTTTCAAAATATCTGAAAAAGTATACAAAATCAAAAAACAAACAATCCAGAAAGGAAAAGATGTTATCTTTGGCAGCAGTCGAGTCGTGTCGCCTTCGAATAGAGCACTGTATATCACATCTGTTGGTTGGGTTAGTAGTTTGACTTAGGAGCTGTAATCGTATCTCTGAGTTTATCTCCACCGACTGGTTAAGCTTCCAGTCCCTATGGAGCCTTTGTTGATGACTCTTGTGTTGCAGATATGTCCCAGTTTTGTATATCGAGTCTATACTACCTACATTTAGTCACCATTCGCCTTTATGCTCGTGTTCAAAGGAATTTGAAGCCTGAGTCGGCCATTCCTTAGTTATCTTAAATTTAGATGTCGGCCATTTCTGGTACTATTACTGGTTCATGCACATATTGTCTGATTCCTTCCACATTATACAGCATTGCTGAGTACCTCATGTTGGTTGATGGGGGGTGCCTTAATTCCCTTATTCCAATGGATTCCATCCCATTGACTTTACATTTGAGTTCCTTGAGACTTACAGTCATCAGTGGTAGGTTCTATCGCCATCGGCAGTTTTGGGAATACATCAATGTCCCCTAGTCGATGGGTTCTTCCAAGTGTTCAACCTCAACACATTTATTCACACTTGTTAGATTTAACTCTAGTACTTTGATTCCCATTTTCATTATTGGTGGGTGATCTCGCGTCTGTTAACGGTATACATCAATGACCGATAATCAGACGATGGACTACTATGTTCGACCTCGACACCTCTATTCACATAGTAGGAAATGCACTCATAGCAATTTGTGTAGAATATTTTCCAGATTGGTGGCATTCCACATATGCTACCTCCTTGATCGTGCCAATGTTCATGAGATTTCATCTCTCCTGACTTGATTCCAGTGTATGTCAGATATCTTGATCCATTGTATATCTTCAGCATCCATGGAGATCTTGATCCTTTGTATATATTCATCATGGATATTCTGATCTATTATATATTTTACGTGGTGATGACCACACATGTCACAGTTTGTATATCATGCCTATTAATGGCCATTGTACTATTATGTATTTGAGACTACTATATGTATTTGCATTCATGTGTAGGGTTTTAGTATTGTACTATACTATTGGATGGCTGGTTCTTCCACCTGGTTCTTCATCACTCCACTTCAGGTATGGATTTATAATTTATTTTGGCCATCATGTTACCCCTCTGACCTCAAACATTAGGGGGAATATGTTACAGCTGATTTTACCACACATGGTTTATCACACTTTTATGGCCTTCCTTGTCACTTTGCAGACCCTTTGGACCCCATGGACTATTTTTGTACCTTTGATGTTTCTAATATCATCCCTAAAAACACTCATTATTTGTTGTATGCAACTTTTAATCCCTTTCTCACATATATACACAGATATTACCCTTAAACTCGTGTACATCGGGATGCGTGCAAAAGGCCAAATATTTTTGGAGTTTTCCTTGATGTGGATTTGAGTCACTTATCTCTTGGCATTCCATATGCCTCAATATCGCTCGGATTTGACCTTACATTATCCAATTGAAGCACTATATAAGGAAATGTTTGGACACATTGAAGAGGTGGAATTTAAGAACAAGAAAACTATAGTCCATTGTTGCCATAGCTTGCTTGTACTTGAGTCTGCATCCCTTTGTCCCTTGGATAACTTTGTGTTCTTCCCAAGATTTCCTTTGTTTGTGAGCTTGCTATCGAGAGATGGAGGATTGAGGTGGTGGAGGCACAGGTGGAGGACTCAGTTTCTTCAGTTCGTAGACGTGCCAACAGAGGTTTTCACATATGTAATCTCTGATTTATTTAATATAAATATCTTTTCCTGTCCAATAATGTGCTTTTAAATGAATATTGAATCCATGGATGTGTTTAATTGATTATGTATCATTGATTATATATGTTAGAGTATTCCTAACATTATATCATATAGCATGCTTTCCTTGTTTACTGTTGTTGAGAGTAAATTGCTAAAGAAAGTGAGATTGGAAAAAGCTCAACGGGGATCTGCTACAACCATCTGGAATAAGGTATGTTACGAGATCCCTTAGTGTTAGATGTTTTATTTCTCTTGCATATTGGAAAGGGATTGATTTATATGGTTTCTCTATCTGTTGTGGTACAACCCAAGCCATAGGAAGTTTTCTCCATAACATTGGGGTATTAAGCATATTCACCTTTTTAACTCTTCTTTATGGACCAAACGTTTGTGGAGGGGTACAAAAGATGATGGTTTGTGGGGTAAGACCGTCATGAGTAAATATATGCAGCAGATTCCTATTACATCTTGGCTTAGAGGTGGTAAATTCAATCCAAGGATTGGTTCTCTGATATGGTAGAGCTTGCTTAGTTCACTGACCTTCATTCTTCCAAATATCCATTGGTATATGGGAAGTGGAGTGCATATTTTCATTGGCATCGACCCCTTCATTGGAATGGGAGAAATTTTTCAATTATCTGTTAATTCAATAAAATATCTTCATTAGAGGAATATCTATGAATTAAAACATGCCTTCTTTGTTAAAAAAACTCATAAGTCGGGATGGTTAAAACCTATGGACCTCAACATTTGTGAGGAGCTGGCAGATGAGTGGGATTTATATGTAAAACATTTGACATCTACAGGTATATATTTAACAAAGAAGGCATATTTGTTGGTATGGGATGAGAACAAGGATTTAGGAATGGTAGCAACGAAGCTAATGTACCATTTTTTGGAAAATTGTTTCCTTAATAGAGATGTGGAGGGAATTCTTCACTGTATATGGGATGGGAAGATGCCCTTGAAGATTCAATGTTTTGGGTGGTTATGTATCAACAATAAGAAACTGACATGGGAAGTGTTGCAAAAACGTGGTTTTATTGGGCCCGGGTGGTGCGTCCTTTGTTAATATGTTAAAGAATCAGCCCTACATATGTTCGGTAATTATATTTTCTTTCAAAAATTTTGGGCTTGGGTGGGCTCACNTGGCCCCGGGTGGTGCGTCCTTTGTTAATATGTTAAAGAATCAGCCCTACATATGTTCGGTAATTATATTTTCTTTCAAAAATTTTGGGCTTGGGTGGGCTCACAACTATCATTGTCAACTAAATGGGATAATTTTTGTCTGACTTAAAACATTCTTCATTGTATTAAGAATATTTATACGAACATAGATATAATCTTAGCATTATTTTGGGTAGTTTGGAGAGAGCAGAATATGTACATNTGTGTCTGACTTAAAACATTCTTCATTGTATTAAGAATATTTATACGAACATAGATATAATCTTAGCATTATTTTGGGTAGTTTGGAGAGAGCAGAATATGTACATTTTCCAGGAGGTTGCTACAGATTCAAACAAAGCTAGAATAAAATCACTTAGATGGTTGAATGCTTATGGTTCACCGCATAGGACAGAAAGCAGTAGAGTCATAAAGTACCCATGGGTGAAAAAAAATGGTGTAATTGGCTTATTCAATGGAGCAAAACATAATGATATATGTGGGTCAGGTATGGTGATAAGAATCAGGTATGATATAGATTGAGGATGGGGGCATGCAGTGAAACACATACAAAGGATGAGCTTGTGGCACTTTGGGGATTGCTATATTTCACCTAGAAAAAGGATCTACTCTCTATTTCAATTTTTGGGGACTCTAAAGCTATTATTGATTGGGATAAGGACATTCACTCATTGCATAATTTGGAGTTACAACGTTGGGTTGGGCGAACTAAGAACATTATCTTAAAATTTCAGCTGATAACTTTCAACCATATTTATCGAGAGTTGAATACTGAGGATGATGTTTTTTCCAAGCTTGGATTAAAGGAAGATATGGAGAAAATTGAATGGGAATTCTAGAAGGAACTAGCATTAAGCATCGCTTATTGAGTATAGTTTAACTTTCTAGTTATTAACAAACTTTAAGATATCAAGTTTTTAGTAAGTTATATGATCGTAATATTTTGCAGCTAGTAGCGGACTGAAAGTGTGAAGAAAAAGGGTTAAAAGTTTTATGATAGAGTATGGAAAAATCTGTTTTAATGAAATATCTAGATATTTTTATAATTATGACACAACTTTCTAATATATATAAAGTTGTCTTTTAGTGTAAAAAANAGTAGGGGACTGAAAGTGTGAAGAAAAAGGGCTAAAAGTTTTATGATAGAGTATGGAAAAATCTGTTTTAATGAAATATCTAGATATTTTTATAATTATGACACAACTTTCTAATATATATAAAGTTGTCTTTTAGTGTAAAAAAAAAATCTAGATGATTAAATCATTGTTTCTGACCTATGACTCCTTGGTAGCTGTCATAAAGTGAACATGTTATTTTCCACTGAGAGGTGCTGAGAAATGATCATTTACATCACAATAAAGTGAATATATTTTCATGAGAATATTTCATGCCACATGCAATGTCACAGGGTATAAGGGTTTCTAGCATAGATGTAGAATCCAATTAAATTCACAACCTTCCCACTACCAAATTTATATGCAACAGAGATTAAAAGAAAGCATGCCTTATTTAAAACTTTAT
>LPNX010628937.1:0-23645 GCA_001517045.1 Pseudotsuga menziesii
GGTGGAGGGGGTGGGGGAGTTGGTGTTGTAAGAGGTGGGGTTGTTGAGTCGGACGAATCTGTCGGGGTGACGATGGGGTTTTGGTCGACGGAGCTTGTGCTCCCATCGGGTGTCGAATCTGTCTCGTCGAAGAGCGGATTGTTGATAATTTGTCTTCTTATTGACCCACTGTCACTTTGCGTGCTCAAGTCTGACTCTTTTGTATCTTCTGAAGTTGTGTGTGGCAGGGGGGGTGCTCCTTCATGTGTCGGCAGGAGCAAGTGGATACTACGAAAGGAAGGTGCCGTTTGAAAGGTCACCCAATTTTCTGCGATCGGTCGACGTATGACAAGATGTCGACCCGGGTATGGTTCATCTCCTAGTCGGCTCCAGAGTGTAATGTCACCAGCTCGTAGTCGAAGGTCATCTTCAATAATAGTTTGTATTCTGGTACACGGACTTACTGTGGAAAGGGTTACTCCTTCGTCGGGAACAATTAGTTGGAGAGCTTCTGGCTGCTCTACCCACATTTCGTCATCTCCAGGGGACGCCGCTTCGTCTTCTTCGCCTTCTGTGCGTCGGTCATGACCCGACTCTGGCGGTACTTCATCATGGTCGGTCTCCCTAGGGTTTTGCTGCAGCTCTGCGGCCCTTTCTCTTCTGGCTTCCCTTTTCTTCTGTCTTTCATCCCTTTCGATTCTCTTAATGTCCGACATACTGTAGTACAATACTATGCCTTCAGTTCCTCTTCGGTCGATTGTGCATTACTGGCGACGACGACTCTGGTCGACTTGGATCCACTATGCTCTAGGTCCGACACACGACCAGCTACCCCCCCATAGCCTACCCGACGCTTTTTAGAAAGCTCGGATAGTGACTACTTACTCAGGAAGTATTCCCACTCCCTTTCAGCAATGAATTTTTCCCACTGCTTTTGCTTCTCCGCCCAATTAGTGTTTGAGGGTGGGTCTAGTAATAGAGGTCGAGGTTCAACAATGTGCCCGACTCCTTTCTCTATTAAAAACTTGAACAGTAAAGCTGGCAAGGAACACAAGAATTGATCAGTAAATTCTGTGAAAAATTTCTGTCGGACGGTTTCCACAGAAGTCCTGTCTTCGACGGCTTGTTCCTCGCAGAAGTCGTCGGCTATCTTTTCAAACCACTCCGAGAGATTCGTACGTCCTCCTTGGATCAGTTTCTGGAGTAACTGTGCTTCTTTAGCGTCGTCCGGCTTTCTCATCCAAAAGCTGCTTCAGTAGGTGGGGCACGGATTCGACAAATTTTTCGTGAGTTTCAGTGAAAAATCGGGCTTTTGCTTCTGCGACTGTCAATCTGTTCCTCCTTGCGTAATTTTGTAGGTAGTTAGCAAGTTTTCGTTCCCACCAGTCCTTGATCTCCTGCTCTGGTATCATATGTGAGCCTATATTCCAGTTATGTACTACCGGCAACGGAACCAATGTTGTAATCTCTCAGATCACATAAAGTTACCAATAATACATACTAAAATACAAAGAATATTCACAGATACAAGAGACAATAACTGATAAGAAGAACAGATTATTTTATTCCCAATAGATCATACAAAACCAAGAACTGAACTGCGTTCTTGAGTGGCTCAACAGCCTAATATACAGGTTACAAACAGTTACAATCATAACTACCTGTCAGTTCACCGAACCGACACGACTATTAGTTAACAGACTAACTACTATGTTTACTCAGCTGACCGACGTAGTCGGTCTCTCGACTTAGTCGGCTGATCGACTAAGTCGGTCTTCGTTCAAGTCGACTTATGTCGACTTACTCCTTCTACAGGAGGAATGAGTGTTACCTTCCCCACCTAAGTTCAAATCTCACTTGCTTCTTAGTAGTATTTATTATGCACTTTTATATTCAAACCCAAACCCACTTATCAAGAAACCATGTGTGGTTTCACTCTTACCCTTTTTTTGTTTTACTTTTACTTTTTTTTTTATGGACAACATCCTATTTTTTAGGGAAACCCTAATAGTGGTTAAAAAACAAATTTACACAAAGTGTAAATAATGTCCAAGGGTCGTATAGCTCTGATACCACTCTCACATCGATAGTTGGATATTCTCAATTAACTCAGAGTGAACCCATAATTTTTGAAATAACCCACATATCCGTAGATATAAAATGATAAATAAATTGATAGATAAGAGAAAAGTGATAAGTTACAATTGAGGGCCTGATATTTATATTTTAGAGGAATACCCTTTCATTAAAGACATTATATATATATATATATATATATATTCCAAAAGAAAAAAAGTTGTTTATATTGATCAAGAAATATTTACATACAGAAGTATGTATTGTTCCTGCTGTTAGCATAATTACAATAAAATATTGCATCATATATGATGCATTTCCTTATTTTGTGCATATACGCAACAAAAGAAACCAAGATGAATAAAAAAAACTATCCTGTGCAACTGTTTCTCCCATAGGGAGCTTCCTGCCGGAAAAACTGTAAATAGTGTTTACTTTTTCTGTGGCTGTAAACTAAGATCCCGTTTGAAACCAAAAAAATATTTGAGTTTAGATATTATATATATATATATATATGGTGATGCTTATTATTATTTTATTATTGTTTTTTGTTATTATTTAAGTTTTTTACACTTTTGAAGTCGAACACTTGATAGAATCTTTCAATCNTATATATATGGTGATGCTTATTATTATTTTATTATTGTTTTTTGTTATTATTTAAGTTTTTTACACTTTTGAAGTCGAACACTTGATAGAATCTTTCAATCAAAGGTCATTAATGAAAACCTACTGTTGAAAGTAAGGAAACCTTCCATTGAGGCATGCAGGATTCAAGGTACTTGACTTGGTTTCTAAGTCTAATTCATGGATGATGTGCTCAGGTCAACGGGAATAGACTCGTCAAAATAGGGCCATGATGTTTCCCCCATCATCGACATGAAACATGGAACACAAGTTGATTTTGAAGTAATGAGACAACCGTGAAATTGACTCAGACACGACCGACTTTATAGGAAGGTAAAGTTACCGACGAGTTTATTTGTGAAAGAGACATCCTTTGAACAATTGGCAGCACGAAAAATGACTTGGAAACATTGACTTGACGAGATAGAACCAGGTGTAATGCAAGGAATAGGATGAATCATTCTTTGAATTGACTCAATGGAGTCATGTGACTCAGGGATGATTTTAAGGAACCATACTTATTTAAAAGTGTATAAATGTTGGCGAATATTACCAATTCTTAAAACTCCAACTATAAAATGATTGGCGATATTTTTAAGAAAATATTTTAAATTCCAAGGATTTTATATCGTTTATATAATAATTTGGTGATTTTTAAGGTGAAAAAATTTTACCCCATCAAAATTGTGCGAAACAAGGCTTCAAAAAATGCAAAATGGCAAATCTTCTTTGGGAGAAAAACATGGAAAAATAGCCCACTGGGCTAAAATTCGCCCCTAAAATTATCCCTAATGTGACTCACACAAGTGGATCGACTCAGAGGTAAGATGAATACCCAATCTCTTCAGAAATGAAAATGTAGACAGGTTCCATGTTCAAAGCTAGACTGTGAGCTGCCATAAATAAAAATGGAAATATATTCCCCTTTCCCTTAATTTCCCCATCATAAAGGATGATTTACTCTTTTCATTTTTACGAGTTCAAAGAGGGTAACAAACACTCGTAGCTCATCAAGTGATGAGTCCATTCTCACATGTTTTACAATCCTGACAAAGGAGGGGTTCATTCATTGAAAGGGTCCTTCATCATTTGATGTTATGAGTCCAACGAAAGCAAAATCATGATCGCTCATGTTTAGAGAGTCTGAATGAAGACAGAAGAAGACTCCAAAAAGTTCCTTTTTCATCCAATTTAGTCCCTAGGGCCTGAAAAATTATAAAATAATGCCCCAGAGAACTCTTCTAGCTGATATCAACTAAAGCGTTCCTTTTTTGTAAATAGGCCTAATTGGTATGAAAACGAGATAATATACCACCGACTAGGTGATCGTTCTAATAGTTTTACAAGCATGAATGTAACAAGTTTACTTGGTAATCTTTTGTGCTTTTAAGGAGACTGAAAAGAGCTTAAATATAAACCCGTTAAGGGTTCTCTTTTTCATAAGCCAGTTTTTACGAGTCTGAAAAATTAGAAAAAGTGGAATTGATCTTCTTTTACTAGGTTTTTAATGAGCATGTGAAAAGTATGAAAAATGCTCGGTACTTTTTCAATTTTACCCAAAATATGAAAAAGACAAAAGAACTTGAAACATAGCCACGAGATTTATGAATTTGACTTGGAAACTTTGAAAATCATGTTAGAATCAACTTGATTATAAAAATACAGGGAACCAATGATAAAAACCCATAATATTAAAGTATTTTTGATTTAATAATAAAATAAAAAAGTCAAAATTACTATAAAGAGAGGGTAAATAGTAAAAATTTTTACCATTTGTGTTTTTACCATAAGGAGAAAGTGAAATTGGTGCAAAGGAGCTGATCTTCAGGTGTTGATTCGAGGATCCATATTCCACCTTTCTTCGAGCCATTTGGAACAGGTAAGAGCCAAAATTTTTCCGTTTGCATTCACGGTGTCATCTTTTTGTTTTTCAGCTGGTTTTTTTGGGCGTTTTCAAAATAGAACCACGCACTTGGGATGACGATTTTCCTCCTATCGGGTTGTGCACAGGCACTTTGTGGCACTAAGACATAGGCGCCGAAGGCGCTCTGTCCATAGCCAACACAGGAGTATGACACCGATGCTTTGCTGTGCTGGGACATAGGCACCGAAGGCACTTTGTCCACAACCAACAAAGGTGCCGATGCTCTGTCTGCATGGGGAAAAGGCGCCATCAATTAGGGAAAAACCAAAAAATCCCATCATGACCGTCGATTTTCAATTTTTCTTTCTTCTCTTGACCTTGGTATGTGTCTAATTCCTGCTTAAAATGTTTTTGCAGAAGAAAAACCACCCACACCATGGTGATTTGGAAAGAGCATGAACGCGAAACACATTAATTCCAAGAGATTAATGACCCACCCACTATGGAAGTTATTCAAGACTGTGGATTGCTTAATATTTCAGACTGCCCAGGATGAAGGCCTATACACACCTTCTAGAGTACATCATTGATATGTGGGACCCTAACCAACAACATTTTGTGGTTGGGACCCACACACTGAGTATTGATTTAGATGACATATACTTTTAGAACGAGTTGTCTCGTAGAGGGAGACAAGTAGTTCTATCAGGCATGCGAGGCCGTGCTTTTACATTGGATGATTTGATTTATAGGTACTGTTCATTGGGGACAGGGGGAAAAATCCCTATCAAATAGATAGTAGATCAAACTTTGAGGACAATGATTTATACTATTGGAAAGGTTGCAGGGGCCATATCAACCCATTTGATATGACAGCCAACAAAGGTGTCCCATGTGACATAGTAGTACATCCTCGAGGTGAAATTTTGGAACTTGGTTTCCCTCCAAGAGTGTTTGGTATGTGTGGCTGAATTTTAGATCACTCTTGTAGAGAAGCAGCCAATCAGAAGTCTCGTGCCCACAAGAGTTGAGCATGGTGGTTATTTCCACGATCGGTGGTCGACTGAGGCAGTCTGCAACATTATTGGTGCTTCCCTTCTTGTACTTGATGTTCAAATGAAACTGTTGTAGATATGTGGACCACTTATAATGGTGATCATTCTGTAACTTCCCTTGTGTCTATATGAATTGCAGGGGTCGGTGGTCTATGTGGATGATCATTTCCTTCCCCAAAATGTAATACTTCCATTGTCGGCAAGCCTGTATAATGGAATACATCTCTTTGTCATAAGTAGGATATTTGTGGACTATGTCGGATAGTGTCTCACTGTGATATGCAACTGGATTCCCTTGTTGAGTAAGGACTGCTCCAATAGCATAGTCAGAGGCATCTGTCTCGATCTCAAATGGTTGTTGCAAGTCTGGTAATGTGAGCACTAGGGCATAGCATAGGTGATGTTTCAATTCTGCAAACACTTTTTGTTGAGTTTTTGACCAAAATAATTTTTCTTTCACTCCTCCCTTGGTGACTTGACTCAAGGGCCAAGTGATATGAGAGAATCCCAACACGAACCTGTGGTAGAAATTAGCAAGGGCCAGAAAGCTGCAAAGCTTTGTTAGAGTAGTTGGGGCTGGCCAATCCTGAATGACTTGGATCTTGGTTAGATCCACATGTACCCCACACTCATAAATAATGTATCCCAGATACTAAACCTGGGTCATTCCAAAGTGCACTTTTCCAAATTGGCACACAACTTGTGCTCCCGCAGTGTTTGGAGGACCTGTCGGATGTGATGGAGGTGCTCTTCCCAAGTCTGGTTGAATACCAGGATGTCATCCAAGTACACTACTACAAATGAGTTGGTGAATGGCCACAAGATGTCGTCCATCAGTCTCATGAAGGTTGTAGGAGCATTCGTCAGCTCGAAAGGCATGACCAACCATTCGAAAAGGCCCTCCTTGGATTTGAAGGCAGTCTTCCACACATCGGTTGGTTCGATCGGTACCTGGTGATACCCGGACTTTAAGTTGATATTGCTAAAATATTTTGCCCCTTTAAGCTAGTCCAGGAGGTCATCAATCCTTGGGATCGGGTACCTATTTTGGACAGTGATCTTGTTCAGCACCCGATAGTCAATACTGAGTCTCCAAGTCCCATCCTTCTTTTGTACCAACACGATTGGGCTCCCATAGGGTGATGAACTTGGCCGGATGTGACCCTTTTGCAGTAGCTCTTGAATTTTCCTCTTAATTTCAACATTCTCCAGGAATAGAGCATCGATAGATTGGTTCATTAGGAAGCAGTGCACCTGGGGTCAGATCGATGGTGTGCTTGACCTGACAGTGGAGAGGAACCCCAGTGGGTGAGGTGAATATGTCTCGGTACTCCTCCATGACCTTGTCCATTTGTTTTTTTTGTGCGGAGGGGCTTTGTCTGGAGGTCGTGGCCATAATATTCTTGCCTTGAGGGCGGATCATCAAGAAAACAAACTTCCTGGTTTTGGAAATGATCTTACTGCATTGTTTTGCAGTAACCAAAGAGATAGTGGTAGGAGGTGGTACCTCTAGTATCCTGTACAAATTATTTCCCAACGTAATAATAACATTGTGAGGCCAGGAATCATACACAGAATGTCGCTTCCATAAGTATGGTTGACCTAATAATACATCACAAACATCAAGAGGAGAAATATCACATAATACCTCATCGGTGAAGGGCTTGATGTTGTAGGGAAGGAGACACTGCTGGTTGACACGGAGATCCTGTCCTTAGTGAAGACACCCGATGGTGTATGGCTGCGGGTGTGCTGTGGTCTAAAAACCCAACTGCTTCATGACCTCTGCTGAAATCAGGTTCTTTTGGCCCCCACTGTCGACAATGAACTATAGCGGGGAACCCTTTACCCACATTTGGGAGTGGAATAGATGCTCCTCCTCCTTTTAATATCCTGTTCTTCCTTTTGGATATTCGTGGTTGCACGATTGCGTTGGGCTCTGCATCGATAATATTCTTCCCTTTGTCATTCCCTTCTCAGGTTTTGATTTAGTGTCAAAGTATGCATCTGATTTGGAAGCCTTTATCTCGACCACCAGTGACTACTTGGCCTGACACTCACTTTTGTTGTGAGTGGGGCTCTTATGGAACTCGCACCACTTTCCTGCTTTCTTCTTCGGCTTTACAGTGTTGCTCTTTGCTTGTGGCTTTGGCAAGTTTTCTTGAGTCACCATGCCTTGGCTGTGTCCTTGGTTCTGCGGTTTGGGGGCACCTTTCCCTTGCTTTTGATTCGCAAATCCAAAGTCTCGCTTTTTCTATTTGAACTTCTGCTCAATTTTGGCAGCATACCGATATGCCGTACCAAGCGAAGAGATGTCGAGGAACTCCATTTCCTCCTTAATGTATCTATGTAGACAACTACGGTACTTGAACACCAAATGTTTCTCTGAATATTTGATACCCAACATGGTGCACAGGGTATGGAACAGATTCGTCAGCTCATGCACATCTTGATCTCTTTGTTACCGTAGCGTAGTCCATTGTATGTACTTGTCCTCATAGCTTCCCACTAGATAATACTATCCCTTTATGGAATATCAGAAAGAATTCCAAGTGGGTATGACTGAGAATAGAGAGGGTTCCTCCTCATCCTTTCTCTCACAGTAGGTTTCCCACCATTCCTTGACATGGGGGGCGACTTTGAGTAGAGAAAAAGTAATATTTTCCTGGTCGAAAAAGTCATGAACCGAGAAATATCCTTCTAATAGATTCAACCATATATATACGACATTTGCATCTATTCGACCATCAAATATGGGAATGTCGAAGTTTACTTGTACCTTAAAAGGGGTTGTTCCTCTAGAGTGGCTGCTAGATGCAAATGCGCTGCCAGTGGAAAGTCGTTGAAGGATCTGGGTGAAGTTATCCATCATCGCGTTCTTTTTTTTTCAAGGGCCTCCTCGAGCAACATTTTGATAGGATATTCTGCACCCTCATCTTTCTTTTTGTCCCCCATGGGTGGCCATTGGGATTTGTGAGGCTGATCTTGCAAAGGTTCAACCAGATCGAGCCCTAAATCTTTATAACCCGCCCTCGTTGGGGACATGCAAAGAAGGATCGAGAAAGAGCATATTGCTCTGATACCACTGATCCAGATTTAAGCAAGAACACAACAGAATACACAAATAACCATAGAAACAAATATGAAGTGGAAATAATTCTTCATTTCATTAATCAATAACTAAAACTTGTTTACATACAAAATGGAAGTAAACTAGCTAGAGTGCTAATAGCTTATCTCTGAGAAGAGATGTGGCGGCTACATGCCTCTAAACTCTATGTTACATTGAGGCTTGAAGGCCTATATATTATTGAGAAATAATGGAAACCCTACACATCCAAAAACCTAACCCTAGGACGTGAAACACCAGAATGTGGGCCCCGTTGGGTAACTTGGTACATCAATTTCCTGGGGTCGTAACTTTAGCATACTACCTCTGTTTGACGCACATGATACATCGTTAGAAATATCTATTTAAGGACTACATCCACAAATAGAAAACATTGCATCTAAAAAGAACTCATATTTTCCTGACCATTCGATGCCGAAAAAACGTTGTTTAGGGCCTCAAAATGGCTCCAGAAGTTTAGGACCCGAAAACTGCCAAAAATAGTAAATTGTGCTACAATTAAGGAAACTAGAAAACTGAAAGAAACAATGGTGGGGGTCCAAGTGGAATAGGTGGGTGGCCACCAATATCCTCCTGGATCATATGACAACAGGGAACATATGCTATACGCCATAGAATGTATGGCGCCCACAATATTCAATAGGTCTACAGTGCATGAAGTCTATGCCTAATTTTCCAAAAGGGAGAACTACTATGACGGGATGAAGCAGAGCTGGATGGGTGTGCTTCTTAGATGTAAATAACTGACAGGGTGGGAATTTCTTGACGGTTTCAATACAGTCTTTGAAAATCGAAGATAAAAAATACTCAACATGCAAAATATTCTGGGCAGTAGCCAACTTAGATAGGTAACCACCACATCCTCCAGAGTGGCAACCATTCAATATGATTTCAGCTTCTTCATGGGTGAGACAATGTCACAAAATGGAATTAATGCCATGATGATATAAGGAATCATTTAAATTGAGGTAATACTTGGCGTGGTGGCATACGGCGACACTCATTGTGAGTGGCATTAGGCTGATATCGTTGATCCTGGAGATAGAGAATAAGATATCCATACCAGGGATCAGTCGTACTAATGAGAAACATAGATTCATCAGGTAATGAATCGATGGGATCTGTTCCCTCAGTAATACAGGGAAGGTCACACATAAGCTCAACAAAAACAAGGGACTTCTTAGAAGTGGTTTTAGCAAATTCCAACTCAAACTCCTGGAGAATAAAATCCAGCGTGAGTATTTTTCCCCAAGTACCTGACAAGTCAACACATAATACATGGGGTTAGAATATGCATAAACAGTAGTTTTTCGAAGAAAAATATAGTGACGAAACTTCTGGACCGCGATGACCATGTCCAAAGCAAGTTTCTCCACATGCGAGTACTGAGTTTTGAAATCTAGGAGACTCTTACTAGCATAGTAAGTCACATGTTCCTGGTCTCGTTCGTCAATATGGAATAGGACCATTCCAATTGTTGAAAGAGATGCAACCACATTCTGGGAGTAATCCTTTGTATAATCAGGTGGTTGCAGCACATGTGCATGTGTAAGATCATGTTTGAGGTTTTTGAACGCGTGTTGTGCCAATTCATCCCAAACAAATGGAGTATCCTTTTTCAACAATCACATGAAACCATGCGTCTTTTTAGCATAGTTGCATATGAATCGACGTAAAAATATTTCCTTCCCTTGCAAACTTTGGAGCTCTGTTACGTTGGTGGGAGCAGGTAGAGTCAGGATGGATTCAATATTCAAAGGGTCAATACGGATTCCATCCTTAGACAGGATGAAACCAAGCAGTCGGCCTGTTTCTACATAGGAAACACATTTGTGTGGGTTCAAACGAATGTTGAAATGATGACATCTAAGAAAAATAGCTCTTAGATGATCCACATGGTGATCCCGCTGCTTTGAATGAGCAGGCACGTCATCGAGATAAGGTTCCACGATGTGTTTGATATCGTGAAAATCATATGATATGGCATGTTGAAACGTAGCACCAACATTTTTCAATCCAAACGAGATTTTTTGATAGGAAAAGGTCCCCCATGGGAAAATGAAGGTCGTTTTATGTTGATTTGAAGGGATAATTTCAATCTGATTATAGCAACATAAGCCATCCATGAATGAAAAGATGACACTTCCGGCATAGTTATCGATAATTTGATCAATTTAGGGGGTAGGGAAGTTATATTTTGGACAAGCCTGATTTAAATCCCAAAAATAAATGCAACCCCTAATAGTACCCTATTTTTTGTTAACTGGGACTATGTTGGAAACCCATTCAGTCAAGGGCATAGGGTAAATTAAACCAACCCTAATAAGTTTTTCAACTTCCTCCTTGATGGCTGCTTATTTTCTCGGATGTACCTGGCATAAAATTTATGACGAATTGGCTTGGCACCAAGGTAGGTTTTCATCTCATGAACTACGATGGCAGGATCTATTCCTGGAATCTCTTTGTAGGTCCAAGCAAAAACATCTCTAAATTCCTTGAATAAGGCCGTATATGACTCAATCTCTGAAGATGAAGAGTTTTGGCTGATTTGAATGTTCTCTGAAACACCAGGTTTCACTAATATATCCATAGGGATGGTTTTAGTAATATTACATAAATTCCCCTCATATTCAACATTACGAGTGAGGATGAAGGACCGAGGGTCTGTGACTATATCAGACGAAACTGTGGATGCAAATTTCTCTTCTACCACATGAAAGGGGGGGAGGAAAGAATATCTATGCTTATAATAATTCCAAGGCATCTCTTCTAGGGACATAACTTCCATGATGGATTCATCAGAGGGTAGTGAATGCGAAAGATAATCTAGAGATGGGGTGGGGTTGTCTAGCCAATATGGTAGGTGATAAGGGTTCGAGGCCACCAAAAAATGATCGATGATGGTAGGATCATTGGTGGTTTGAACATCATTGAATATTTCCTCAAAAGGACTCATTGATGTTGGTTCAACAATGGACATTCCTTTGTCTATGATAGCAAAAGAAATCATATTTATGGATGTCGACTGCAAAACAGGAGGAGGATTTGATAGAAGAAAGACTCCCATGAGTGAAGAGTCTTTAAGAAGTCCTAATCCAATGTTATAATACCGTGGGGGTTTTAGAAGTGGAATGTTTTTCATATTATTTGAGATAGCATTTAGTGAAATGAAATCTAACTGATCTATTGTAACAATCTTCCCTTGGAATGGGAACTGAAAAATTTGAAAACCAGTTGTGACCTAGGAGAATATTGTAATCCAAAGGAGCGTCAATGAATTCAATATGAATGGAAACTGATTCCCCCCTAGATCTACCTGGAGAGAGGGGAGTAATCCATAAGGTTGAAATCCACGACCATCAAAGTTCTAGAGTGTTGTGGGTGAACGATTAATTTCAGGAGAACCAATGGCTCTCCAATAAGGCAAAGACCTTAACAATGTAGAGGCTCCCTCATCCAATACAGTAGGATGGATATTCTTTCCAATAACCTTTGTAGACAACTAGAAATCCAACTGATGTGACAAACTAGTTTTGAAATCATCCAACTTGAAAGTGATCATGTTGCTATTTTCAGGATCCATAGCTCCAAGCGTTGTTAGAAAATTCTTTCATTGTGTGGGACATGTTTGGAGTACCTCTAGAGATGACATAGTGCAGGGTTCCTGAGCCAAATATTCTATTATATTATACTATTGGGAAGCACATGCGTTAGGATTGAAAATGGACTTACCAAGTGTACTCTTGGGTGGGAGAAAAATTGTATCGCACATAGGTTTTTCGATCTGAATATTAGTACTTGGAGGACGGGTGGAAGTTGAGGGTTTATTAGATAGAACATCATCAGGTTTCTTCATTGGAGGAGGGTCATAAATCTGAGATCGAGTGTTTAGGTTAATCGTTCCGCTTGACATCATTTTAACTTCATCATTAGAAGATGAAGTAGGCCCATGAAAGGATTGATGATCAATCAATTGTTGTTGGGTGGCGAAAGGGTCTGTAAGAACTGCCTGGGTGGGTGAAACTTTCAAAAGAATATTGACTTCCTCACGATGAGGACATTCTTTGGTGAAATGATCACCACCACAAATTAGGAAGGGGTACTCTTCGTTTCTCTTATTTTTGGAATCAGCACCAGGATTTTGTGCTCTATTACCTTGCTGTTGGTTATCATATTTTTTAGCTTTATTTTTAGCTTTCTTCTTCCCTCCCAAAGATTCAGCGGATTGAATCTTGTTTACTTCGGAGGGAGAAACAGGAGGGGATGTAGTTTTAGGTGGTGGTGCTGGTTGACTTACTGGTGTGGCACATTGATTTTTCTTTTTGGTATATTTTGCAGCCGATTGAGTTTTAAATGAACCAAGAATTCCATCAGTAGGTGGTTCAGTTGCTGTTCTTGAGGGATCCAACATGGGATGAGGATCATGAGGAATTAAATCATACGAAGTGCCTAATTGGGAATAAACCAAGTCTAGGTACTGAGCACGACTAATAGCCTGCTCCTCAATAACAACATCTCCCATGGAAACATCTATAGCAATGGGGGGAAGTGAATATTTCGTAAACCAATGAACAAGTAACTGATCAGGAATGGGAGCCTTAATCAACCTACGTCTTTGTCTCCATTCATGTATATTATTAGAGATATGGGTGGAAGTAGTTTGGAAAAGTGAGGTTAATAGGTATGCACCTGTCTTGTATCGAATTGGAAACTAAAAATTCCATTGCTAAAGCATTGAAGTCCCAAAAGGAATGTCATGGTAGCTCGATATACCATTTCAAAGCTACTCCAGTGAGGGTTCTCTGGAATAATTTGTAAGCAGATCAAGCCATCCATCAGAGAATTTGATGAGCACCATAGATGAAAAGTAATCACATGGTTTTAAGGATCCTCACCAGGTTTATCGTCAAATTTAGATATGTCCGAAGATAACTTGACCAGAATGGCCGACCATGAGGGAAGATCGTTTATCAATATGGATAGATCTAGCAGATCTAACGTAGCCAGAAATGGCCATTGCTGATTAGGTTGAGGATATTGGTAATAATGGTATGGAATCTACGGACTAGTAGGACCATAGGAATATTGATAAACATGCATAGATGATGCTCCCGTGGCTGGTTGGTTAGGTGGTTGGTTACTAGAAGGTCTGCTAAGCGGTGGGCCACCCGAGGGAGGTGGCCCTACAGGGGGTGGTGGTGTTGGTGGCACTCTAGGTGGAGGTGGTGGTGGTGGTCCTCCAAGTGGGAGTCCTCCAAACGGTGGTCCTCCAGGTGGTGGTCCTCCATATGGCGGTCCTCTAGGTGGGGGTCCTTCAGGTGGTGGTCCTCCATACGGTGGTCCTCTAGGTGGTGGTCCTCCAAATGGTGGTCCTCCAGGTGGTGGTCCTCCATACAGTGGTCCTCTAGGTGGTGGTCATCCATATGGTAGTCCTCTAGGTGGTGGTCCTCCAAATGGTGGTACTCCAGGTGGTGGTCATCCATACGGTGGTCCTCTAGGTGGAGGTGGGTCATAGTTATGAGAACTAGTGTTAAGATTGACCCTATCACTAGACATCATTTTAACTTCATCTATGGAGGATGAAGAAGACCCATGCAATGATTGGTGGTTAATCAATTTCTTTTGTGTAGGGAAAGGATCTATTAAAACTACTAGAGCAGAGGTGTTTTTGAGAAATTTACTAACTTCCTCATGACGAGGACACTCCTTGGTGAAGTGGTCACCTCCACATATAAGGCAGGGGGATTTTAACAATCTCTTGTTCTTGGATTCAACATCAGGGTTCTTTGTTTTATTACCTTCCTGTTGGTTCTCAAATTTCTTGGATTTCCTCTTTACTTTCTTCTTTCCTAACTAAAATTATGAGGATTGCAGTGCATTCACTTCAGTTGAAACAACAGGAGGGGAAGTAGTCTTGGGGTTTGAAATAGTATGATTAGCAGACATGGCCGGTTGGTTTTGATTTTTCAAGAATTTGGTCATTGATTGTGTTTGGAAAAAACAAATAATTCCATTGGCAAGTGGATCTATTAAAGGTTTTGAAGGATCGAAAGTAGGACGAGGAGTGTGAGGGATTAAGTCATACAGAGTTCATGACTTGGAGTAGACCAATTCAAGGTACTGAGCATGACTGATAGATTTCTCCTCGGTAAAAACACATCACATGGAAACATCCTTACTGATGGGGGGAAGAAAATATTTGGTAAGCAAATTGAGGAGTTACTGATCGAGAATAGGATATTTTATAAACCTACGCCGTCATCTCCACTCATGTATATGATCGAATATATGGGTGGAAGTGGTTTTGGGAAGCGATGTCAAAATTTCTGTACCTGTTTCATATCGGATTGGAAACTGGAAATGTGTCAAAAAGGCCATCTCTAAGGTATTGAAATCCCAAAAGGAATCTTGGGGTAGCTCAATATACCATTTTGCGGCCAACCCAGTGAGGGTTCTACGAAAAAAATGTAGGTGGATAGAACCATCCATCAGATAATTAGATGAGTACCACAAATGATATGTCATGATGTTGTTCTTGGGGTCCTCATTGGGTTTACCATCAAATTTTGTTATATCAAAGGGTAACTTAACAGGGATGGATTACCATGAGGGATCATGATGGATGGGGTCATTAATCAATCTAGATAAGTCTAGAAAATAAAACATATCCATAAATGGTAAATGTTGATTAGCCTGAGGGTACTGGTAATATTGATAAGGAATTTGTGGATCAGTAGGGTCGTAAGTTGATTGATAAATGAGTGTTGTCGATGTTCCCATGACCAGTTGATTGAGTGGTTGATTCACGAATGACCCTCCTGAGGGTCCCCCAGGTGCTGGACCATCCATCGGAGGTGGTCGTCTAGGTGGGGGGGTCCCTCCAAGTGGTGGTCCCCTGGAAGGTGGGCCTCTAGAAGGAGGACCTCTAAAAGGTGGGCCTCTAGGTGCTATACCCCTGAAAGGTGGACCTCTAAGTGGTGGACCTATGAAAGGTAGACCCCCAGGTGCTGGAACTCTGAAAGGTGGGACTCCAGGTGGACCTCCATATCCTCCAATAGTATTTACAAGTGATCCCCCAAGTATGGGGACATTTGACCAATTAGGTTTCTCCCATGGGATGTACATATTTTTGGGGTAGGGAATTCCAGGATAAACGACCCTTGATGATGTAGGTTGATTTCTTGGATAGGTATAAACCCATGAAGGTTGACTAACAATAGGTTGAACCCATGAGGGTTTTCCCTTACCTGAAGAGGGGATAAACACGTTGGCATTCATGGAAGTTATACTAACTTCTTGTTATCCTACAGAAACAGTTCTTGTGGTTGATAAAGCAACTTGGGATGGGGGTTTCCCCCTAGTCATAGAAGATACAAGGGAATTAGAAAAACATGTGGGTTTTCGAGAAGGTGGGGTAGGGATGGAGGGATGACCTGGATCACAAGTGACCACATTTTGAACCGCTCACCCAGAGTTAAGAGCCACATGAAATGGTGAAAGAGCATGATATCTAGGGGGGTTATTTCTAAAAGGTGGGGTGATGGTGGAGTATAGGAGAAACACTCCTCCTCCTTATGTTCTCTGCCATTCTACGCAAACGATCAAGAGTTCTTTGGATTGGTCCTAGGATTTATTCATTCGTAGCGAATCTAGTTTCTCATGGGGGGGGGTAACATAAGGTAAACTGGTGGTTCCATATTAAAAAATAGTCCATCCTAAAAAAGTCTCCCAAAAAGGAGCAGTTGGACCAAATTCCAAAGCCATAGTATTGTTTGATGGGTGGGTGAACACCCAATCTCATGCACCAAGTTGACCCTCTGTTCGAAAAGGAAAGGTGGTGTCTTATGTATAAGGTTTTTGAACTATCGTAGGATTTTCAAAGGAAGAAATTTCTTCCCCGGATTTACTAACCAGATTTCCTTATACATGTGAATCAGACGTATCCAGTTGGTCCATGGTATCCCCTTCGCTTTCTTTCGTAACAAAAGGAAATTTAGGTGGTAAACCCTGCAACTTGTAAGATCGTTTCAAATGTAACTCAACTAAAATGCGGGCTGAATACTCCTACTCTAAAGTTTTAAACAAGGAAGAGATCACACACAAACAAACCTACATAAGCTAGGGTCACAAGAAAACTTAAGTGATATGAGGGGCTAATGAAAGTCGGTTCCTCACTAGGATTGTCAAGTTTTCACAACTCACAATATACCACAGGTTCCAACTATAAACCACGACAAGGACGATTGAGATCGTACCCTTTCCTGAATACCCAACTACATGGACCACACGTGCATAGTAGCTCCCCGATTGTTGTTCTCGGTGTCTTTCTCCAATAAGATGACCAAAATGATATTCTCAGATGGTAAGGGTTTCCTAGAGGTATCTCTCTATATACACAAGGTACGTGGGAGCTCAAATCTATGTTAGTGTTTTTCGTTTCACAACCGTCCGAAAGGGGCCTTCCCATATGCTACCGAGTACATGAAGAGCTTTTTGATATACCATAAAGGTACGTGGAATTCTGTTCTATATACCAGTTGGTATGTGGAAGAACCGCACGAGCCATGGGATGCAGTGCCAGTGAATAACGACAACTCCTATGTTTATAGATGCCGGAACATGTCTTCTAACCTATCACTCAAATTACTAAAAATGTTAACCTAAGATACCATTGATTTTATCTTGATGGTTAGTGAATTTTTGTGGAATGTAGATAAAAATGAAACATTAATATCTAGAGGCCATGTAACTTATCTCTTCGATGAACACTACCTAGAGTAAGGGAGAAACTTTTTATTTTTCCAAGCAAAAGTACTTTGCAATTTTCAACAATTTCATCTTCAAGCTTTTCAAAAAAAATTCAAACACACAAGAATTTCCAACACTAAGTCTATAAGGTATTTTAGATGAAAGGGAAATAAAATATTCTAACGTCTAAATTCCTATACTTTCTTAACCAAACACATAAAGAAATATTTGAATTACTCAAGCAAACCAAAAGAAATCAAAGCAAGAAAGCATACATTTTGTTCATTTTTTGATGTAATTTGAAAAAGAAAAAGACTAAAATACCACACACAATGGAGTGTAAGAAATTACAAACTTCCTTTCCTACATATCTAAGATCATTTTCAGAGGATCAAGAAACAAACTATGTACCCAAGACTGAAATTCACACACAAATTTTAATTCCAAAGTTTCCTATGAACAAATTTTTTAGATCTGAACTAAAAAAGGAAGACCAAGCTAACACACTATCAGACCTAACAATGAGACAAAATGAAAAAATGAAAACAAACCAAACAGGAACAATTTTTTTTCAAGGACAAGCCTCAAAGTAGGGGATGGCCTATCTCGACACACAGTGAAAAACTACACCAGGGCATTAGGATGGGCTCAACGCTCTTTGTATGATAGTGAAATGGGTCATTGGAACATATTAATGAAGAAAGAGAGGTATCAATGACACTTTGTGGAAGAATACAACAGGCTTTAGGATCTATTTGATACTCTGTCAAGCTTACCCAGGAGCGTCAGTGAATCTAGAGACTGAAACAGGCCAAGATCCAGCCAAAACAGACCAATGTGGATCAAGATGGATTGAAAGTGAGGGAAAAAACACACCATATAAGGAAATTGAATGTGTGGAAAGGTGGATCACTCACCTTAACAACTTAAATGAGCAAGAAAAAAGAATTTATAAGTTTGCAATCAAAAGTGACATAAGAAATCCTAGATCTAACTAGATCTTCTCTAGATCTGATTGGATATGTCCCTAGTATGGTCACCAATTTTGTTATCAGGAATATTTCAATGAGTGTGAACACAATTTGTTCCCCTATCCTGCATGGTGTAAGTCTAGAACAAAATGACACAACAAAATATCCTCTCCCTAGATGACCGATTTACTTGAATGCCAAGCTCTCTTTACCTTGAATGAAGCAAGTTGTCCTTGTTTCATAGATCCTTGTGCGATCAATTATACCTACAAAGAACATAGAAAAAAAAGACAAGACACGAGAACAACAAGATAAATCGATGATCTATACTAATGATCAAGGAAACTAGTAACAAACAATTAACATGAACACGAATCATTTTTGGGAAAGGGAAACACTTTTGTATTAAGGATGAGAAAATAAATCTACAACCAAATCCTTGATGTCAAATATTTTCTTTTACATGATCTTTGACACACTCACACACACTATCAACTATGCAACCTCTTACTCACAAACTATCTCTCTTTTCCTCCTATACTAGACTTCAATCCAACAACATAATGATTCTCTCTTGGTCCCTCTTTCACATGGTTTATGTAGCTTGCATTTATAGGCCAAAGGAAGCCCAAATGGGTTGATATTTTTTGGGAGGAAGGTAGGGAACGATCTCTATGGGTTAGGAGGTCGAGTTCCAGCTCTCCCACATAGCTAGGATCATCCTCCACGAGAGATTTCGCTTGGAAGCTTCTCAAAAATTCTCTTTTTGCCTTCTTAGGATTCCCGATGCTCCTTGTAAGAGAGGTAAGTGCACTGGTACTACACCTTGTTGTCAAGGGAAAGGCACCACTAACACCTTATTCTAGTGAACAATAAATTTCCAGGCTTGTCTGATGCCGTATGTTGGGTTGCAGGGTGCGTCAAACAACCTAGGAATGAGCAATAAGGCCCCAAAACAAGGTTTGGCCATGGACTTCAGAGGATTAGAGAATTAGGAAATTTTTTGGGTGTAACATTGAGAAAGGAGGAGAGCTAGTTGTTGCATATTATAGTCTAATATCCATGCAACAACCCCATAGTATTAACTTAATAAATTATATAATGTCAAGTGCATAATAGATAGTTCTTAATACATGTGAAAAAGAATCTTCTCAACCAAGTTAATTTATGCAAAATTTAATCCATTCCATTTATACTTTCAAATAACTTATAAATCCTTTCAGAGAAATTTACCTTCTTTCACCATAAAGTAATAAATCCACCATTAGATAAGATATTCAAAAGTAAAGATATATATATATTTACATTGATTAACATAAATCACCATGAGCATTCTTTTCACAAAAGAGGCATGCATATAATAAACTAAAAACTAACACCTTTCCTATATAAATGAACATAAAAAGAGGCGTATATATATATTCAAAATACAACCGTTCCATAAATTCACTTCATTGAACACAACATTTTAAAGATATCTAAGTACACCATTTACCCACTATATATAAAATTTGAGAATATAAAACTAAATAACCAAAAGGATGTGAACCCCAACTATTTAACAATCTAAGTTTAAATGACCCAAAACTAAAAGACACAAAACCTTCGATGCTCTTATGGATCTGCCATTCATAAATTATGTTCTAACCCTTGTTTCGTACATTACTGTTATAATTGGCAAATATTGTTGTGTATTCTGATAGACTTGTTATAAAATCAAAAGAGTCGGGAATGAATCCGATCTCACTCCATGAAAATCTCAAACTGAGAGTTTTACAGAGACTAGCGGATATTACAAACCAAACGACAGAAAAAAAAGGGCTCAGTAAAAAAAAATCAGAGATCTTCTAAGATAAATAACTTGGCGCCAGATTGGCGGACAAGGTGGATCTCGATTGGTTTTTAAATACTAGAAAACATCTTGTATATATATATTTTTAAAAGATAGTTCAATAAAATAATCATATTACACATAGTATGCATGAACATTATCAACTCAATCTCCATTAATCAAAAGCAAAGATGGTAAATCGTATGCAATTATTAGATCTGATCATTATTATTAAACATGTTTCTACATATTGATCATTGTTTCTATAGATGAGGAGTTAGGAAAATATATATAGAGATTTGATCCACACGTAGGATGGGAAATCATACACACCCAAAGCAGATATGAATAATTCATCAAATGCATACAACAAATGGAAAATACATACCCAATTACTGGATTTGTAAAGATCATCAACACGTACAAGATGGAGGCGCATACCAAAATCCATGGATGGAAACTCGTACCAAAATACTGGATCAAATACATGATCAAGGTATGGATGGAACTCATACAACATGATGGATCATGGCAAGGATGGAAACACATACAACATATTGGATCATATATTATACCGATCCCAAAAATAACAACGCATACCAGAGATTGGATCTGAGTTATTAAATATTACAACATATATTCTACAGATCCCAATAAAAAATAACAACGCATACTAGAGATTGGATCTGAGTTTTAAATATTACAACATATATTCTACAGATTAAAAAAAATAGCAATGCATACTAGATATTGGTTCTGAGTTTTAAATATTACAACATATATTCTACAGATCCCAAAAATAACAATGTATACTAGGGTTAAAACATCTACCTAGAACTTTCGCATCTATTAGTAAAACGTTTGCACTCATTTAGGAAATCGTAGCATTTTAAATCTATAAATTATAATAAATAAAGCATACCAGGATTTCAACTCAAACTTCGGGGATCTATATTCTAAATCAAAACACAGTCAAGGATGGATATGAAAAAATAACTGAATGTTACACTTCCATGACGACTGAGTTCAAGTTTCAGTATTTCGTAGCAAGTTATCAATAAGCATAACTCTACTGTGAAAACTAAAAGTGTCTAACATGAAACTAAAAGTGTCTATCATTAATCAGATACAAATACCCATTATAGAAGTTATCATAGAAGAAGTCGCTTAAATCATAGTATAAATTCGATGGCTTAGTAAAATCTCATTCCAGATAAGATCAAATAGTTCAAACGATCATGATTATATGCATTTCGTTTCATATTAACTTGACAATGTAATTATTCATAACAATTTCTGCATCTCAAAAATAAGAATCATCCTGTTCAAATAAACTCTAATTAACAATTGATTTCCCGGCAATATCGATCATAATTTTAACAAGAATGCAGATATACAATTCTGTGTGTAAGATGACAAATCAGATATACTTATGTGAATCCAAGAAAAAAAACACACTTGGAGAATCAACTCCAACCAACCATAGGAGGCAAAAACTCAACGGTTTGATTCGCTCCACCCTCGATCTAGATCACCAACCATGCACTAGAAAAACAAGTAGCTTCCTCGCAGCACTCAATCCTTGAATCCGTAACAAGTTTTCACGATGGACTTATAAAAATAGAAAACGCTCAACACATGCACTCAACAATCATTTTCCCCATGCACAACATGACGTCCCGTGCTATTGCAGTGCACTCATATATATATATATATATATATATCGCTTTTTCCCAGGTCTTATGCCATCCCAATCAAATCTCCAATCAGATCGTTAAATACCTATGATTTAGGATCTTGTCTGGTTGTTGAGTTTTGGATTGGATTTTGGTATCAATCACTCTATCTTGCTTACACATGTTACTTGGTGCCATGGTTGGTGTCCCCTCATGTATTTGAGTTCTCCAAGTGTCATTTTCTTTATTAAATAAATAAAGAAAAAGGTTTGTTGTGCAAATGTCATTTGAGTTTTTGAGTTTCATAACTCAGTACATAATAAAATATAATTTTCAAAACATGAAAATAAAAGCAATGTCATGGAGGCATTACATTTCTCCCTCCTCATTCTTAACACTGTCCTAGGTGTTCTTTTTTTATTCTGAGCTCCCTTTCTCATTCCAGAACATGGAGGGATATGCTAATTCCCGCATTTTATCCTCCGTTTCCCAAGTTTCCTATTCAGGGCTGAAGTGCTTCCATTGCACTTTTATTTGAACGATGGATCAATTTTGGAGCATATGTTCCCTCCTATCTAGGATGTAGAAAATTTCAGTTTGGAAATCGCCCACGGGTTCTACCAGAATCACATCCCAGTGAATTATATCAGTAGCATCATGTATATATTTTTTTAACAATGAAACATGAAATACACCGTGTACTTTTATATTAGGTGGAAGTGCAAGCTGATAGGCTACCATCCCTATCTTAGCTAACACTTCAAAAGGTCCACAATACCTTGGTGCTAGCTTGGAACATATTCCCAAACTCAAAGAACTCTTCTTTGACTTTACCTTTAGATATACATGATTGCCAACGTTGAAATCTCTTGGAGTTCGTTTTAAATCCGTGTAACTTTTTTTCCATTCCTGGGCAACTTTTAAGTTTTGTTGCACCTATTTCACCATCTGTTCCATTTATTTTAACATGTCTGGTCCTAGAAAAATCCTGTCAGTAACGTTATCTAAAGACACAGGTGTATGACATTTCCGACCATACAAAACTTCAAATGGACTCATTTTCAATGAAGCTTGATACCCATTATTATAAGCAAATTCTACTAAATGCAAATAGTCTTCCCATTTACCCGGTTTATACATTACATACATTCGCAACATGTCTTTTAACAGTTGATTAGTTCTTTTAGTTTGTCCATCCGTTTGAGGATGATAAGTAGTACTGAAAATTAGTTGTGTATCTAGACCCTTAAACAATGATTTCCAAAAGTTACTAGTAAATTTCACATCTCTATCAGAAATCACAACCTTTGGAATACCATGTAATCGAAATATTTCTTTCATAAAAATATCATCTATATTAATGGCTTTGAAAGTAGACTTTACAGGTTTGAAGTGGGAAGATTACTTAACTTATCAACAAATACCATTATTGAGTCATGTTTCTTATTTGTTTTAGGTAATCATGTTATAAAGTCCATGCTTATTATCTCCCATTTCCATTCTGGAATAGGTAAGGATTGTAGTAGCCCAGTAGGATGTTGATGCTCAGTTATTGCTTGTTGACATCACGGGGTATTCACTTAGTGAAACTATGCCATAGCACATTCGTTCGTGGCATATGAAACAATACCCCTATTTTCAAAAAATATTGGAAAATACCTCCAAAAATCATTTTTTTTAACCCCCTC
>LPNX010628937.1:30355-77365 GCA_001517045.1 Pseudotsuga menziesii
GACCATACATTGTAGCATAGCAGGCACTCTTAGCAGAATGGATTACTTGTAATACCAGTACCCAAGCAGTTGCAAAGATTTTGGAAAAAAGCTTAATTAAATCTCTTTACAATCACTGGTTTAATGTTTTCAATTTATTGAATTGAACAAGTTATAACTTAGAGATACTAGGGATTTCCTATATCATCGTGACATGACCTTGACTTTGAGATAAGTGTATTTGCAATAGATTCTCTTCTATATACTTATATACAACAAATATATAGGTAAGAAGGCCCACACAGCTGAATTATGAAACAGGTAATTGTTCAACATCTGGATTTTGACAAAGTATTTCGATATCCCTGAGCTTTGCAAAGTAAAAGTCTCTTTACTTCTCCAAACTGTCTACTAAGAGCTTCAACTCTGTGACTTGCATACCTCAATTAAACAACAAATAGCATAGAAATAAACAAATATGAGAACTTCACTAATATGAGAGCCTGGACCAACTTCATGTTGCTCTAGTTCCTTTGGAAAAACTCCTGACAAAAGGATCCTGTGATGATTGGACCATGACTGAACCAAGATTCTTTCCGAGGTAAAACAACAGGAAAATATGAATAAAAAAAACACAAACATCAAGAGACTTTAAATGGAGTAATATTTTTTACCTGCTCATTGAGATCCTGAATCTGGGCTGCGTTTGCAGATGCAGTGTTGGGCATTGCAGACCCATAAAATGGTGGCTCAGTTGAGGCTGTTTGGAAGGGTACAAACCCATATCCAGCATTTGACCCTGTCCTGGAATGTTTAGCAGCTACATTCACAACTGGAACTGGAGGATCATTTCGCCAAGAACTAGCAACTGTGGCAGTTTTAGACCCCAGTGCATTGCCCTTGCTTGAAGGGTTTACTGGAGCTGCTTTCTTGTTAACTTCTTTTCCACCTTTGCAAAACTCCCTTCGTTCCAGTGCATTGTAACTAAAAAGACACAGAATCAAAAACTGATTAAAAAATGTATCACTAACATGTAAACAAATATGCCCATTATTGTAGTGCCATAAAATCTAGAAAAAACCAAAAAGCAGGAAAAGAGAACAGAAAAAGAAGATACCTATTCATGATTCCACCATTTACTGAATCACAGTATCTCTTTAACCATTGCATGAACTCGAGATTGTCCAGTGGTCGCCCTTTTACAAGTTTATTGACAACAATGTACTACATGAAACCTCATATTAGATCCATCTAGACGTCTTATTGAAAGTAATAACCAAACTAATGCCTGCTGTGTATTTTCCCACATTTACAGTAAAAAATAGAACTCTCAACTTTCAAGACAGATCTTGCCATCTTCTAACAAAGGTAATACTTGCTTGTATTCTTGAGAAGCAATTAAATTTACTGGTATTCCTATATTCAACCTGTTGTTAATACCGCCGTAACTTAAATAATCATGCTTAGTCTGGACTCTGATATCAAAGATTTACTGATGATGCCAGCTGCCCCATCTGTAGTGTAAGCTGATCGAGATTCTCCTTTCTATTATAGAAATTGCTATATTCAGGTACAACGTCATCTTGATCCTTACTACTCTCCTAACTCTCTGAATCAGTCCCCTCCGTGTCTATTGTCTGTGGGCTCTCAATAAGAAACTGTTCCCAAAACACATCATTGATCCTTTTCTTGGCTATCTCATTACCCATGGCTTTACCTGTACCTCCAGGGCCAGTCCTTCGGCCCTTGCCATTAATTGAACCCTCCTCCAAAGTAGTCTTTGCTGCACCATATGGCAATCTTACCTCAACATCTACTGCTTCTAAATTTGCATCATTGCTACCTGTCTTAGATCCTATAACACTTCTATTCTTAGGACTTCCTAACATAATAGCTTTTCCTGCAGCATCTATTTTACTTACTTCATGTAAAGAAGAGTGAGGACTCAAACTCAAGTTACATAGAATGTTAGAATGAAGGGATCCTACTAACCCCTCTGATGCTTGCATATCTCGCGATCTCAAAGATATGGACATATCTGGCAACCTAGATGAGGAGTTCAAATATAATAAAGCTGAAGATGTATAAATATCCGAAACCCCCAAATGGACAGGCATATCAGGGAAACAAGGCTTTCCATGCATATCTGTAAGAGATGACCCTAAGGAGTGACTTGGACGACTTCCAATATCCTTTGATTTGTCATGAGCTTCAGCCAGAAGAGCATCAAAAAAGTTTTTAAATGCATCCATGGATGTTTCAATCTTATCTGGAGAATCTTTGTTGAAAGCATCACTCTTACCATGATCATATCTTACAATTTGGCTACCAGTACATCCATTTTCCCTAATCTCCAAGACCTCATCATGATTTGGCAGTCTTCTTTTCTTGTTTGTAGTAGCAATATGAGCAATCTTATCATGATGTTGAACAAGCTGTGCCACAAAGTTGGGATTCTGCACAGCTTTAGCCAAGAATGCCATCATACGATGTTGTCGTTGTTCCATTACTTGCAGCCGCTCTTCCAATGACTGCAAGCCAAAATCTGTACCAGGCCATCTTCTAACAAAGGTAATATCAGGCCTATATCTAGCTACCAGGCATGTTAGATAAGGCTACATTAACTATAGAATACAAGAAAGTACAAGAATAAAAATTCCAAAAAACTGTGCCATAGGAGCATTTACAATACATAAAGCACAGAAAACAGTGTCCCTGAAATTGTTACACAGCTAAGAAGAAATAGCAACAAATGCAAAGAAACCCGATAGCATAGCCTGGTGAAGATAAATATGCATACAAATTTCGAAAATATGCATGCATTTTAACCAAAATCCCATTGCAGAGGAAAAGAACAAAATAAATGATGGAGGCGGCTGGGGTGGAACCCGTGACCGCAGCAGCAGCAAAAGCAAAGACAGTGTGAGAGCAAATGCTATGCACGAGAGAAACTCAACAGGGTGATTGCCAGGCCTTCTCCTCAGATGATAATGGCATTCCGCTCTGGACCCACTCATGAAAACGATCAGCAGGAGCATGACATGGGCTTCCACGGGATTCATGGAGCTTCGATGGCCATGCCCATTATGAAGAAGAGGTTCAGAACCATGTTCACGCAGGAGCAGAAGGACAAAATGTGCAGTTTTGCAGAGAAGGGCGCGGGAAAAAATTTGGAATAAAATAACCCTAAACATATTGGATATTTATATACTTAAAAAAAACCCTTATTACCCCTAATATACCACCAATATATTGACTTTAAATTTTTTAATTTTTAACCACCCCAATATGAACAGACGTGATATCATATTGGTCCCTAGGTGACGCCCCCGTGGTTGACATTCAATACACCTAGCTAGGTAATTTGTAGCATCATTCTTCATGTTAGGCCAAAAATAGATTTTTCTTAACTTAGTTATCATCTTTTGGTATCCCAGATGTCTGAAATATGGTTTCTTATGTAGTTCATTAAGAATTAACCGTTTAACTTCTTCAGAACGTGGTATGTATAATCGATTTTTATAAACTAACAAGTCTTCTGAGATTATAGAATAAGCTGAATCACTTCCCTTATCATCTGTTTCCAATTGTTATTTAATCTTTGAGTACTCTTCATCATTTTTAGCCGCTTCTTTTATTAAAACTTCGAGATTTGTTTTATAACTGCTGAAAGCAGCTAAACAATGTGGAATGGAATTCCTACTCGGGGCATCTACCACTTTGTTCTCTTTTCCTTTAATGTGTTTAATTTCAAAATCACACTCGCTCAAAAAGGATAACCGTCCTTGCTTGGAGAGCATTCAAGTTTTGTTGATCAAATAAGTATTTTAAACTTATGTTATCCGACATTAAGGTAAATTTTATTCCTATTAAGTACTATCTCCACATCTTTAATGCATGTATTATAGCAGCTAATTCCAAGTCATGTGTTGCATAGTTCCATTCATGTAATTTAAGTTTTCTAGACTCATAGCTTATTACATAATCCTCTTGTAACAACACACCACCTAAACCTTCTAGGCATGCATCCACACATACTACAAAGTCATTGTATGGATTTTTGATGTATTTGTAACTTGGTGTATTCACTTGTATATCTTATGTTGTATTTCATTGTACCCCGATGTTCCTATTGGGAGAATCATTAATATAATAAAGTCATGTAAATTCATAGAGGTTAACCCTCCATTGTAAGTCGAGGCAATGGTCCCCACATTTGAGGGGTACTAGGGTTATTAGACTCTCCTAGTGAGGTCAGCCCTGGTAAGTAATTGTTGTTACGGAGAGAAATTCCTATGGCTTAGGGTACCACAACATACAACTTGACTCTAGAAATCAATCCTTTCCAATATGCAATAGAAATTAAATATCTAACACTAAAGGATCAGACCTTGTACCTTATTCCGGACGATTGAAGTAGATCCCCGTTGAGCTTTCCAACTTCAGCTTGAATTGATAAATCACTTCCTCAACAACAAGTTAACAAGACAAGCATACTATATATTGGTGTTATATCTATTCTAGCATATATAATCAACAATGTATAAGCATTTGAAATCATCCATGGATAAAATATTCATTCAAACATACATTATTGGACAGGAAAAGATGTAGAAATTCTGACCAGCAATAGATTAATTTCACTCACAACAAATTACAATTGATCATGCAAAATTGTCAACAATGGAGACTGAATATGGAGCTGTAACACAAAATTATATTAACTCAGTGTACAATAGCCAAACCTGTAATAACATAGGTTGCTGAATATATAGAATACATCAATAGGTCGAATGTATAAGGAGGCATCCAAAACTAGCATAAAGCAGGCTTACCCAAAATAGGCAAATCCCCCATAGGTGTAAAACACTGATCCCAAATCTGTCATGAGGATCACGAATTGGCAAGGGCGCATGGGAAAGCTAATGAGTCATGAAATGGCAGCTCATAAATGCTTTTGCATGGAGGAAAGAGTGGAGGATGAAAGGGGCAAAAAACAAGTTCACCTCACCTAGTCTTGCTTTCCTATGTGCCTTAAAACACTGAAAAAGCAGGCAATAAAGCAGAAAAAGCAGAAGGACGCCTAGGAGGCCAGGAATAAAGCAGATTTGATTCCTAAGGCTTTCCCAAGTGCTACATGAGTCAAAGATGGCAAGTTTGACCTCTATGGATAGGCAATTAACAACTTGCACATGGTGGGACTCATGAACTAGGCAAATAAGACAAAAATAAATGAATTAATGTCTAAGTGGGTAATACTATGGGTTTGATTATTCTAACAAAAGATATTTCTATTAATATAAAATTAGAGATTACAATGGATACAACCTCTGTCAGCATGTCTGCGAATCGGAGAAACTAAATCCCCCACTTGGGCCTCCACCACCTCAATCCTCCATCTCTCGATAGCAAGCTCACAAGAAAAAGGCAAGCTTGGGAAGAACACAAAAGTGCTCCAAGGGACAAAGGGATGTAGACTCAAGCACAAGTTCCGGCAAAAATGGACTATAGTTTCTTTGCTCTCAATTCTCTCATATGCCTTCAATGTACTAAAGAGTTCCTTATATAGCTTTTCAAAGGGGTAATGAAAGGTCGAATTCGAGTGATCTCAAGGCATATGGAAGGCCAGGAGTCAAGTGAGTTGGATCCATGTCAAGGAAAACTCCAAAAGGATTTGGATTATGCACACATCCTGATGTACGTGGTTTTAGGGGTTAAACCTGCATATATACGTGATTAGGGGTTTAAAAGTCGCGTGTATTAATTTTTACATGTTTTTAGGGATGGTCTAGGAAACATCAAAGGACAAAAAATGGTCCAAGGGGTCTAAGGAGTCTGCAGAGGGACAGGGGAAGGCCATACAAGTGTGATTCACCTGGAGTGGTAAAATCATCTATAACAGATGCCCCCTAATGTGTGAGGTCAGAGGGGTCATACGATGGATGAAATACATTATAAGTCCATCCCAGAAGTGGAGTGATGAAGGATCCCAAATGGAAGACCAGACACCCAATCAGCATAGTACAATGATACAACTCTGCACATAACTATAAATACATATAGCAGTCTCGGATACATAAGAGTACAATGGCCATGAATAGGCATCATACAAGATATCACATAAGTGGTCATCACCACATACAATACACATAGATCATAATCTCCATGATGAAGATATACAAAGGATCATGATCTCCATAATGGCTGAAGATATACAATGGATCAAGATCTCCATAATAGCTGGAAATGTCTGACATATACTAGAATCAAGTCACGAGAGCTGAAATCTCATGAACACTGGCATGATCAAGGAGGTAGCATATAAGAGATGCCACCAATCTAGAAGGTCTTCTACACAAACCGCTACGAGTACATGTCCTACTATGTGAATAGAGGTGTCGAGGTCGAACATAGTAGTCCATCGTCTGATTACCGATCATTGATGTATACCATTAACAGACGCGAGATCACCCATCGATAATGAAAATGGGAATCAAGGTACTAGAGTGCATACTAACAAGTGTGAATAAATGTGTTGAGGTCAAACACTTGAGAGGATCCATCGAGATTTAGGGGACATTGATGTATTCCCAAAGACTGTCGATGGCAAGAGAACCTGCCACTGATGACTACAAGTCTCAAGGCACTAAAAAATGACTCTAGATTCCAATCCCAGAATAAATGATCTGAAGTCGATAGGATGAAATTCGCTAGAAGGAGGGCATTAAGGCATCCCCCATCATCCAACACGAGGTACTCAACAAAGCTGTATGATGTGGAAGGACTTGATCATAAGGTGCACAAACCAGTAACTGTACCGGGAATGGCCAACATGCAAAGTCAAGATAACTGAGGAATGGCCGTCTCAGGTTTCAACTTCCTTCGAACAAGAGCATAACGGTGAATGGTGACTGAATAAAGGTAGCATAGACTCGATATACAAAACTGGAACATCTCTGCGACGTAGGAGGCATCGACAGAGGCTCCATGGGGACTGGAAGCTTAACCAGTCGATGTAGATAAATTCAGATAAATGATTACAGCTCCTAAATTCAAACTATAAACCCAACCAACGGATGTGATATACAGTGCTCTGTTCGAAGGCGACACGACTCGACAGCTGCCAAAGATAACATCTTTCCTCGTCTGGCTTTTTGGTTTTTTGATTTTTTTGTACTTTTTCAAATATTTAAAAAGCTTGAAAAAGAATAAAACTGCTTTATAGTTACAAACTAGGAGGAGACAAGTGTCATAGGGGCAAACAAACTAGTTCCAAGTAGTGGAACATACCTATGCTCAATGCAAGGATACATGTGTAGGATAGCGACACTCGGGGGAAAATCCCCTCCCTGTAAAAAGGGAATCAAGCTGCAAAGGATATATAAAATGGCTTTGAATGACTAGACACGAGACAAGCTCGGGCTATATGGCTAAAGCTCAATCTCAGGGAAGCCGGCATAAAGCTCAATAAGGCAAGCAAAGCTCATGATAATGCAATTACAAATTGACATAAGGGAGTCCCGAGGGAAATAGGCCAGCAAAAGATCAAGAGGAGTATGAGACTCTTGCAAAGTGTCATGGCAATACTATATAACAAACTCCCACACCCTAAGGGACAAAACGTTAGCATGGGCTCCAAATGAAAATAAGGCGCTAACTAGGGTACCCATGTAAGGTCAAGCTCTACCACTCATATCATGCCATTTTTAAAACAGCAAGAAGGTTCCATGACATAATAGAGTGGGTTTCTATCTAAGGCTATAATGAAATGGTCATAAGGTCATGCAAAATGAAAATGGTGATGAAACCTAACCTATATGCTAGTTTAGACATAATACCTGATATCGGCACGAACGGGTTAATCCAACGGCCGAAACGACACTCAAAAAGGTCTCCTACATCATAAATTAGTCCAAAAATGATCCAAACTATAGGAAAGGGGGTAAAAATTTTCAAAAATTTGAAAAATTTCTATAAATAGTAAGAAATTCAAAACATTATAAAACATTTGAAATTTTTACCCATTTGAGCTCAGATTTTCAACAGTGAATTCCAGGAGATCCAGCCGGCGGAATCCACTACCGTTTCTTCTAGGTACTTACCCATGCTCTACTCTTCCATTTTGATGCATTTTTTATCAAATTCCATGGTGATTTTGGATTTCTAGGCCAATCCAAAATAGGCACTGTGGCCCACATGGAAATCGAGGGTTTTTCCGCGTATAGGGATGGATATACGGGGAAAATGCCCTCACAGTCACGTACATATGTGACTGTTTGGCAAACAGTCGTGTATGCAGCCGCACATAAGGTTTTTTAAGTGTTCTAATGGGAAAAATTCCAATTTTTTGTGCAGGATGGTCCTAGAATGGAGAGAACATGAACATAGTGATGTAGAAGAGGTAGTAAGGGCTGATCTAATGGCTCAACAAGCGCTACATGCATGTGGGATCTACAAATTTTGGTGTCTTGGTGGCTTAAGGGCCAAACCGGGACTATTGCAGATGTTGGTGGACTATTGGGATCCAGACTCAGAGTCATTCCAGATAGATGGGATATCCCTCACCATAGAGGTGGAGGACATATACTTTATTACTAGACTTTCCTGATGGGGGGAAGTAGTGAACCTACGTTCTCGTGGGCCTGGAGGTGGCCTGACTATAGATGAGTACATTGCAGTGTATTGCTATCTGGACACGGAGAAGGTGGGGAGTCAGATCCCAACTAACTCCATACAGGTGCTAGGACTAAAGGCCATCCTACTGACACTGGGCAGGATAGAAAGCTTGGCTTCACTCCACCAGGCCTCACGGCCTCTGATGTTCTATGCAGTGGAGTGCATGAGACCCACGGTATATGATTGGAGCACTACACTACTAGGCAACATGAAACACCAGCTCAGTGAGTGTAAGATGGGCAGAGTGGGAAACTTCAGTTTCAGCAACATACTGAGCACGTTTTTCTTCGAGCGTGTTTTAGGATTGAGTCCCAGATTTGATGTTTCTCTACACGGGGTTCAAGATTCGGCCCAACGGCATTGGGCAGATGCGAAGCGCAGACTGGGTGGAGGTAGGGTGTCCAACCCCTATCCAGCTGATTTCTTTCTGTGGTGGTGACGACAGATAGTTGCCATCGATGACTACCCCTATGTAGGGATAGATTTATTGGGGGACCCAGACATTCCGCTACCACCAGGATCAGCATACGGTGACATAGGTAACGAATCTCAACCCTCTCTTTAAATTTTTGAGTTATTTTTTTTTTTGTGTTTTCGGATTATATGGAGTCAAAAGACATGTTTTTGGGTGACAATACATAGTGACATCTACCATATGCATGTAGATGTGGGACCACGGCGGCCTAAAGGCTTCCCTCGTCACAGATGGAGGGGAAGAGGAGACGATATCACAGGTGTGGATGCGGAGCGGATGCTCCATGGCATTCATACCAACTTTGTGAGGCTAAAACATAGATTTCCCATGGTGCAAGTCGAGGACTTGCCTGAGGCCATGCAACGCCAGGTGTTGGGTGTACCACGAGCATGGGTGTGATTATTTCGACGGCTAGCTAGAGCCATAGTGACATTCCATGATCACAACCCCCCTCCTCTTCCACAGGCTTAGATACCTGGGAGTGATACATTTTGTATTACCGTGTATTATATTTTGGTGGCTTGAGAGCCCCATTTTTGTATAATGACACTATGTATTACCACATTTTGGATGTTTATAAATTTTTTTATGATGATCAGTTGATTTATTTACATGTGTAAAAATTTGTGTTTTTGATGAATTTATTGTGTATGAAACAAATGCCAATCTAACACGTAGTTAGCATATAAGTCAGCAACTTGATTATTAATTCTTGGAATATGTATGTATGTTATATTGTCAAATTTCTGTTCTAATAATCTCACACGTAAGAATCTTCTTAATAACATCAGATCTCTAACATGGTACAAACCATTAAGTTGTGACACTACTAACTTTGAATCAAGATGTATCTCAAGAGAGAGAATGCCATGTAAAATGGCATCCCGTAGAAGCTCAATAATGGCACTATATTCAACAACATTGTTTGAAGATGGCCGTAAACATATGCCTCCTGAAGACAATACCTGACCCATAGGAGTATAAATCACCCAAGTAGCAGAGGCTGAGTGTTGAGTGTGACGGCTCACACCATCCGTGAATCCTACGAAGGTGGAAGATTCCATTGACATCTGCCAAAAGAAACGAAAACTAATCACAAACCCGATCACTATAAGAAAAAGACCTAACTATGCAAAACTGTACAATAATATACAATAACCAGCCTTGGCTGAAAATCATGCATAGTATTTTTTGAGATAGAGAACATTTCTAGGCTCCGCCAAGGCCATTCCCTCGAAATCCACTAACTCATAAGCGCCCTTCTCTAACACATGTTTGACGACGTAAGGACCACGCCACATGGGGTTAAACTTTCCTACCCCCAAGGGTTCTTTTGGTTGATCCCACAAAATGACCAAGTCTCCCTCACTAAACCTCCTTGGACAGATAGACTTATCGTACTAGACCTTTACGCGACGTTTATTTACTTCTAGAGCCACTAAGGCATCTCGACGTTGCTCATCAAGTTGCTCAAGGTGGACCAAACACTCCTCCAATGGTGAAGTGTCTGGTAAGAGCTCTATGGCTAGCTTCAAAGAAGGAATCTCACATTCAACCGGCAATACCAAGTCCACTCCATGTACAAGTTGGTATGGAGAAAAACCTGTGGTTGTCTTAACAACGGTTTTATACGCCCACAAAGCAGGATATAACATAATGTGCCAATTATTCTTGCATTGTGTGATGGTTCATTGGAGAATGTATTTGAGTGACTTGTTCACTGCTTCTACCTGTCCATTCGCTTGAGGGCAGTAAGAGGAGGAATGCTCTTGTTTGTACCCTAAATTTGATGCCAACTCTTCCATCATACGGTTCTGAAAGTGCGAGCCATGGTCAGTGACAAGCTCTTTCAGAATCCCGAACCGAGTAATAATCTGGCTGAATACGAAGTGGGCGGTTGTCTCACCGTCGGATTTAACTGTAGGCATAGCCACAACCCATTTCGTGAAGTAATCAATAGCCACTATGATATGATGATGCCTCACAGCTGAAGCTGGGTTGCAATCCATAAACTCTAACCCCCACTTAGTGAAGGGACCGGTGGTGATGATGGGATGTAACGGGGAAATTTTTGAGTGCATATTATGTGCAAACACCTGGTAAGGGTGGCACCTATTGACCACATCTACACAATCCTTAAAGATCGATGGCTAGAAATAACCTGCTCTGAAGATTTTTTGGGCTGTAGAAAGCCCAGATAAATGACCACCACACGCCCCTCCATGGAAATCATTCAACACTACCTCAGCCTCTTCATGGGTTAAACAATGTCGTAAAATGGAATCTACCCCATGGCAGTACAAAGTGTTATCCACTATGAGGTAATTCTTAGACACATGACATAATCGTTGTCGTTCATCCCATGAGAGGTGAGTAGGGACATTCAATGTTTGTAAATATATAATGATATCCCCATACCATGGGTCTAAAGTTGATATTAAGAAGATGTGTTCATCGATAAACGTATCTTCACAAACCAACTCCTTGGCCTCGCTTGGGAAATCCAATATAAGCTCTGCAAAAATTAACGATTTATTTGATTTTGCCAAAACAAACTCGAGATCAAATTCTTGTAGGATGACAATCCACTTATTATATTTTCCCCCAATCATCTTTCGAGTGAGGACGAATTGAAACGGATTGACATGGGCTACAACCAAGGTCTGGCGAAGGAGAATATAATGTCTCAACCGTTAAACTGCATGTACGGTAGCTAAAGCAAGCTTCTCAACATGAGAATAACGGATCTCTACGTCAATAAGATTCTGGCTCAGATAGCATATGACATGCTCTTGGAGCTCCTCATCCTCTTGAACCAAAACCATACCAATCGTCTCCATGGACGCGGCCACATAAAGTAGAAAATCACGGCTATAGTCCTGGGACTAATCACCGGGGCTGATGCTAGGGCTCACTTGAGCACATTAAAGGACTCCTGGGCTCACTCATCCCAACAAAAGGTGGTGTCCTTCTTCAAAAGACGCATGAATCCTCTAGTCAAATTGGCAAAATTGACAACGAATCTCCGTAAGAAGTTTTCCATGCCTTGCAAACATTGAAGATGATGAATATTTTTCAGGGGAGACAACTAAAGTATTGCCTCTACCTTCAAAGGGTCGACTCTTATACCCTCTTTAGAAACAATGAATACTAACAAGCGACATGACTTCACACAAAAGATGCACTTGTGAGGATTTAACCTAACCAAATAATGGTGGCATCTTTCGAACACCAATCTCAAATGATAGGAATGACACATTCTCATACGAGAATGAGCAGCAAGGTCATCCAAAAATACTTCAATAATCGATTTGAGATCATGGAAGATCAAGGTCATGGCCCACTGAAAAGTAGCTCTGGTGTTCTTAAGGCCAAAAGGCATTTTACGATATGCAAAAGTTACCCAAGGACACATAAATGCAGTCTTATGTTGGTCCTCGGGTTTAATCTGTATCTGATTATATCCGGAAAAGCCGTCCATGAAGGAAAAAACCTCGCTACCCACACACTCATCCAAAATCTGATCAATAAATGGTGTGGGGAAATTGTCCTTCGAACATGCACGATTCAAATCACGGAAATCAGTACATATGTGGATGGATCTCTACTTATTATCCACCGAAACGGGGTTTGAAACCCACTCCATCAAGGGAACGGGATAGATAAAATCGGCTTTCAACAGTTTCTCTATCTCTGCCTTAATCGCGGGTGCTTTCCTAGGATTCACCGCACGCAAGCGTTGCCGAACAGGCTTAGCGTTGGGATAAGTATTAATCTCGTGTTCGACAATACGAGTGTCGATACCTGGCATTTCATCGTAAGACCAAGCAAAGATATCACGAAATTATTTAAACAACTCGGTGTATTCTTGAATCTCAGCATGGGAACATTCTGCCCCAATATAGACATTCTCTATGCTGCCAGAATCACAAGAGATATTGATAGGAATTGTTGGAGATATATTTGCCATGTTTCCATCAACCATCAGACTAGGAGAGCTTAATGGAACCATAGGACTACCAATTCTCTCACTAAGAACCTCCCTAAAGTCCTCACGCTCCAAGCGGTCGAGATTGGTAAGAAAGTAAGATGTATGATGGAGTTCTTCCCATGGTGGCTCAACTCTCGACATGGCCTCAATAATCGCTTCATCTGAAGGGAAAAAACTATCAAGGTAGTCGTGCGCGTGAGAAGACTGTACTGCCCATGTAGGAAGCACATTAGGGTCCTCCTCCTCTGTCCACGAAGAGGAAGTACTGGGCTCTGCAACACACTCAATATTAGCTTGATAAGCTACCATAGTTGCAGTCAATGGCACGTCCATCACGATGGGCTCACTCGAAGTACTCGGTGTAGGAAGAATCCAAGGATATTTCATATGACTCATGCGAAAAGACACTGATCTCATAGATGTTGAAGCCTCACCGGAACTAGAGCCTATCATAAGGATTAGTGTAGGACAACTAAAACTTCCCATGAGGGATGGATACATTCCCACAACCACACTACCAGTTTCCGGCTGAGAGTGCTCTACGATCGGGATCGAAGCTCCCAAAGATGCGGTAACTTACGGATTCTTGAATGACGTTTGATCAATAGTGACTATCTTCCCATTAAATGGAAAGCATACAACGTGGAATAGGGAAGAAGCTATGGCTTGCATACTGTACATCCAATTCCTACCCAACAAGAGATTGTAGTCAAGGGGTGCATCAACCACCTCAACCTCTATCACAACGGTCTTCCCTCCCAAATGGACCTTAAGGGAAGGAAGGATCCCGTGTGTCCTAAATGATCTCCCATCGAATGCAATTAACATGGTCGCTGATTTAGATAGCTCAGGGGAACCTAAACCCTTCCAACATGATAAACACATCACAGAAGCAACAACGCCTTTGTCAATCACAGTGCGCTTGACGGTCATGTTAAGACATTCTACGTGAATCAAAAGAGACACATAGTAAGGCAAGAGAGGCTAAAGTCCTGCGGTTTCAAATTTAATCACAAAGGAAGAATTATCATCATTCACACCAAGGGCAAAAAGCAAAGCCTTCCTTTGCGAAGGACAACTCTGAAGTACTTCAAGTGCAGACATCGCACAAGGAGTGTGGCCCAAATCCTCGACAACTGAATAGTTCTAGGCAGCTCGGGCATTAGGATTGTGCCTCGAATTCTTAAGGACTCCCTTAGGAATGTGAGGTGCAGCTTCAGGTTTATCCATAGGTTTTTCAATACGCAAAGGAGTCCCTGGTGGATCAGGTTCCTTTCCTGGGTTGGGTTGTGATGAACCATAGTCTTTCGCATGGGTCATAACTTTCGCAGCACATACCATGTTAATGCAACCACAACCACTACCCTCTGATGGATCTTGATCACCACCAAAATGATCATGGGTCCTTAATTTCATATTTTTATTGTGAGGTAAAGGGTTGGTCAACACAGATGGGCCCTATGCCAAGAATGTTGAGGCTTCATCGATACGAGGGCACAAGTAAGTGAGGTGATCGTCCTTACACAACTTGCAAGGAAATTTAGCCTTACATTTAGCTTGCTTGTCCCCCCCAGCATTACGGGTGTTCTTTTAATTATTATTAGCATTCTCATTCCTATTCCCACCCTTACGATTATTCTTACCCTTTTTTTTATTCCGTCCAGGCTGTTGGTTACCCTTCTGGTCCGACGATTGCACTGAAAGCACACTCACCATTTGGGCGGGTTGAGATGAAGCCGTGGCTTGTGTCGAAGCAAATTGGTTGATTGACAATTGAATAACTTGTTTTGCAACCTAATATGTAGGTTTAACACTCTCACAACCAACAATTCCATTGGCATGTGGTCCAGGTTTAACTTTGAGGTCGAAACTAGACCGTGGAGCACTGGGAATAATCTCATATAACAAACCGGACTGAGCATAAATCAAATCCAGTTCCTGTGCCCTAAACATGGCTTGTTCCTCATTTTGCACTTTGAATGTAGAAACATCCTTCGCTATATATGGCAATAACGACTTAAGGAACCATTTGAGGAGGAATTCCGGTGGTATAAAGGCTTTAATTAACATCTTCTGTCTACGCCACTCTTGGATGTGGTCCGAGATATGTGTGGCTTTATCCTGTCGAAATGTTGATAAGAGTTTAGTACCAATGTCATAACGCACTGGTAGCTAGAAGTGGTTAAGAAAAGTCATCACTAGGTCATCGAACAAAGCAAATGCCCCCCTAGGTAGCTCTATATACCATTCTGCGGCAGGCCCTGTCAGGGTGCGTTGAAACAACCTTAAACGGATTGAGTCCTGGTGTAAGGAATTCGAAGAGCACCATAGGTGAAAGGTAGTAACATGTTCGCTCAGATCCTCTCCCAGTTTTCCCTTGAATTTGGGTATGTCCGAGGAAAGCTTAGTAGGGACAGTCGACCAAGACGGGTCATGAGCTACAAGATCGTTTGTCAATCTCAACAAGTCAGGAAGAATCAGCGTTGTGAGGAAAGGGAGCTTAGGATGATTAGGTCGATGGACCGCTCCATGATAGTTTTGATTCACATAGGTCTGATTACCATAACCACCATGGCCTTGGCCATAGTGCCCTCCTCCCATTTGACCCGTATAGGGTGGCATCGAAGCACCATAGTGTGGTGTACCTTGACTATTCTGAGCTACAAAGTCGTAATTTGGAGAGTGAGCAGGTTGTTGATATCTGCACCCATAAGGTGAATAACCCTATCCATACTGCATCCCATAATAGGGTCCATAAGTCATCGCATGAGATGTCCCACGAGACACTCCGTAAGTAGGTATATATGCTCTGAAAGTAGGAATATACTTTCTGAAAGTAGGAATATGGCCTCTAGAAGTATGAACATGACCTCCCGAAACAATGGGCGGTGCATAAACCTGAGACACAATTGTTCTAGTAACCGCAGTACAGACATGATTCATAGCAACGTTCCGCCCTGAAGGACCACATGAATGAGGTGGAGGGTGAACATTCAAAGAACTAGGGACAGAGGACGAAGGGATCTATTTAATTATGTATGTGCTATTCCCTATAGTCACTTGTCTCGGATCTGGTATCCTAATAGGATCACTAACCCTAGACCTAGGAGGAATATGTGATGTAGCTTCCACCACCGGGATGGAAGGTGCAATGTGAATTGTGCTCCCAAACCTCTCCGCATGGTAAGGAATGAGAGTGCCCCCAGGCATAGTGTTAGGCTCAAACTCATATTTGACATGGAATTCCAAATCATGTGTGGGAAAACTAGACATACCATAACTACCATAACTAGTGCTGGCGGGTTCAAAATGAGTCTCATCATCCTCTGGTATTCCATACCGGTGATGTGTCAATGGGGAATCACCCCTAGAGTAAGTAGGTCTATCATGAAAGGTTCCTATCTTAGAAATCACAAGACCTAACTCAGTCAAATCGAGTGAAGGATCATAGTTAGGAGTAAACTCCCCATCTTCCACATGAATGGGAGAAGGTGGTTCAGGAATACCTTCTATATGGTCTCCCATGGTGTGTGAATCAATGTGCAAAGTAGTCTGCCTAGACTATCTATTTCTCTCTCCCAAAGGAGGAGGAGATGTAGAAGGCGGAAGTCCTGCTAAATTATGAGAACAGCGAGGAGCCGCACCCAAATCCACAATGACTCAAAAAATATCAAAGACTCTCTATCTACGCAAACCCTAGGCAAGCTAACGTGCACAGAGCAATCACCAAGAAAATCTAAAGCCAAACACAAGCAATCAAGGGTAGGATAAATGAGCTCCTGAATAAAGCAGGTATGTCTCACCTAGGAGAGGCTTGAGACTCCCATACACAACAAGCGGAGGTACATAACCAACTATTGTACACCTTAACTTCAACGCATAAAGTGACTATGCTGTTCGACCCCAACCTGGCCAGGACACCCACAGAATAACCCCTGCAAAGTACCCCCTCGATATCCTAGGTAAGGTCACCTCAATATAATCAATGCTCAGGCAGACAGTTGCAGGAAGGATTGACTGTATGGGTAGGGTAGCAGAGCCCGAAACTCTCGAAAGAGCCCCCAGATATGAATACAATCCTATAAATATCTTCGGTGCTACTCAGTTATGACTAGGGGTCATCCCAATCAATAACCGCTCACACTGCCTCGTGCTTAACTCCCTTTTGAGAGGAGGATCCTGAGAAACATTGGTTATACCAAGGAGTTTCACACACTCACCTAGACAGACACATACATGTTGTTGTTTAGTGGTCTTGGAGAATTTACTCACAATGAACTATTCCAAGACCCTAAAACCTAATCTTGTTGGTGAACCCTATCAAATAAAATAGTGTATTTCATTTTAATTAAGCGTTGATTTTAATTGGCTTTATTACTCAAAAGAGGTATATGGCCGTGCAACTAATGGTGTTATGACACAACAAGAAGCAAAATGCACACCTAACAATCAATGCAAATGCATTGTGTCCATGAAAAACAGGGTATGCTACTACGTGAAATGCACAGTTTTCTTCAAATGATAAATGCAAGCTTTCCTATATGAAATCTTGACTAATAATCCAAAGAAAATATAGTGCAAGTACTATGTAAAATGCAAGATGCAATGCATGATGATAAGCAAATATTTTTGGATTTTTTGAAATAAAAATGAGATATAAAAGAAAAAGAATGGCTCTACAACCCCCAGTCTCTGCGAGCACACTAAATAAGCACTCAAGCAAAGTACTAAGGTAAAATAAATCTAATGCACTAATCCCAAAACAAAAAATCAAAAATGCAATGACAAGAACATTCTTAAAAAATAAATTTACCCTAAAAAAAACATCTCTGGTCAGAAATAAAGGTGTATACAGACTCAAGCAGTATCAAAGGAGACTCAGTAATCATCAAAATTCACCCAGAAACCATCCAACTTCCTTTAGAAGGAAAAACTAAGGGCATATGCGACTGTTCGCAGTAAACCTGCATGTGTACACAGAAATAGCAGTGAAACCCATGTATATACGTGTCTGTGAGTTAAAAACTTGTGTACAAGAAGAAAGGTGCATAAAAATAAAGGAAAATAGACAAGCTGAGACAAACTTCACACCAATTAGACACTACCAGGAAAACATGCCCCTAGACCCGACACAGAAACAAGAGAAAAAGAACAATTCAAAGTCATTGAATGCCGATAGAAAACCCCCAAAGGACAACTACTAGGAACTCCCTAGTGGAGTCGCCAATTCTGTTACGAAGAGAAATTCCCATGGCTTGGGGTACCACAATAAACAGCTTGACTCCAGAAATCAATCCTTTCCAATATGCAATAGAAATTAAATATCTAACACTAAAGGATCAGACCTCATACCTTATTCTAGATGATTGAAGTAGATCCCCGTTGAGATTTCCAACTTCATCTTGAATTGATAAATCACTTCCTCAACAACAAGTAAACAAGACAAGCATACTATATATTGGTGTTAGATATATTTTAGCATATATAATCAGCAATGTATAAGCATTTGAAATCATCCATGGATAAAATATTCATTCAAACATACATTATTGGACAGGAAAAGATATTTCTATTAATATAAAATCAGATATTACAATGGATACAACCTCTGTTGGCACGTCTGCAAATCGGAGAAACTGAATCCCCCACTTGGGCCTCCACCACCTCAATCCTCCATCTCTCGATAGTAAGCTCACAAGCAACAGGCAAGCTTGGGAAGAACACAAAAGTGCTCCAAGGGACAAAGGGATGCAGACTCAAGCACAAGTTCCGGCAACAATGGACTATAGTTTCTTTGCTCTCAATTCTCTCATATGCCTTCAATGTACCAAAGAGTTTCTTATATAGATTTTCAAAGGGGTAATGAAAGGTCAAATCCGAGCGATCTCAAGGCATATGGAAGGCTAGGAGTCAAGTGAGTCAGATCCATGTCAAGGAAAACTCCAAAAGGATTTGGATTATGCACACATCCCAATGTACGCGGTTTTAGAGGTTAAACCTGCGTATATACGCAATTAGGGGTTTAAAAGTCGCATGTATTAATTTTCACATGTTTTTAGGGATGGTCTAGGAAACATCAAAGGACAAAAAATGGTCCAAAGGGTCTAAGGAGTCTGCAGAGGGACATGGGAAGGCCATACAAGTTTGATTCACATGGAGTGGTAAAATCAGCTATAACAATTATCAAGTGGAAAACTAGTATAAATAGAGAGTGAGACTCTCTATTTGTAACACACACTTACTCAACTGTAGTGCATGAGTGAGAGAAGAGGAGATTGCACAAGTGAGAGAAAGAAAAGTTGTTGGAGATCATATTTCTGTCTTTTGGTTTTACTGCTACCATTGGTGCTCATTCTATCTCTGATGGAAGTTGTGGGGTCTTCTCCTTTATGGTTTCCCCGAGGAAAATCTTTGTTTCTATTGTCTCTTGTGATTGACTGATGCACATGTTATTCTCTCAGAGAGGATCCTAAGATCATATTGTCTAATTGATAAAAATCTAACATGATATCACAGCTAACCTAAGAAGAAGACACTGTGCAGCTATAGAAGCTATGGCTTATTACATTTTGGGTCTCTCTCCACAGATGATCATCAAAAGGATGATAGGCTAACTCTCCATTAAAGGGCACATATTTTTGTCGAAGTAGAATTTGATTCTGGGCATTTTCAGTTTTTGACCTACCACTGCAGCGACAATGAGGGATTTTCACAAAAGTGGAATTTTTGAGTGAGCCCAGCATAGGATTGTTCTCCTCCTAAAAATTGAAATTTAGAGAGCAAGGTCAAAATTCTTGGTTGGGTAAAACTCTGGGAAAGTCAAACCCTAATTTGACCCCTGTCCTGAAAAACCCTAAAATACTAAAACAGGTAGTTTGGTACATTCGCTATATCTTTATATTGGAGAAGGCTCAGAACCAAAATTTGTGCAGGACAAAGAAAAGTTTGTTCTAAACACTGTGTAAAAATTTCATCCTCATATTTGCTATATTCTGGGAGATATGATTCCTCCAAATCAGGGTTCCAACCTCTTCCAGGATTGATCCCTAAACAAGACACCTAGGGAGAATTGCTATATATCAGGCTACGAAGGTCCAAATGAAATTTATCAAGATGTTCCAGATAGGGAATGGACTTTAATTTCTATGGTAAAAGTTTCAGACCCTGAAGGTGAAACAATGACATGTGGCAGTCTGTACAAGTTCACTATGCTGAACAATCCTGAAATAAGTCTCCATGGGAAAACTCTCATAAGTCCCAATTGGTGAACCCTATTCTGCTCAAACCCATGGTGTTGAAAATAGGACAAATGAGGCTACCTCAGTGCAGATTTTCAAACACATAGGAGCAGTACTTCCAGATATATTGTAGAAACAATATCAGACAATTCTGTAGAAGAAATTGAAGAAAACTTGGGCATAAGATATTTTGTAGTTTTGATCACAATTTTGGGAAAATGAGTATGCTGCTCAGCTCGCCTTGAGGAGGCACATATTTCTATCCAATCAGATCTGAAAGATTCCAAATTTTGAAAATTAGGTTTTCTCTGACAAAACCCTAGATCAGCCAGATCCAAAACCAGGACGAACACCTCAAATCGATAAGATCTAATCTTTTGCTATTTACATTTGAGGTTCTCATTTCAAAATGACTAATGAAACCATCTTGATGAAATGATTGGTGAAGTTGAAAACTTCCAAGCATGGAAGTATAGGATCTCACTTGTTCTTTAAGAAAATGAATTGGACACCTACATAAGTGGAGAGGTCCCAGTTCTGGAGGGAGATGAGGCTAAAGCCTTACATAAGAAGAACTTGGTCAAGGCCAAGAGGATCACCTTATACCAAAAGTGTCTTCCCTAAAGACACCTAAAGATATGTTTGATTCCTTGACCAAGCTATTTATACATCATAAGAAGTATAGGAACTCCGTGATCCTTGAAGAAATTGACTTAGATCAATATTTCAGTAAGAAGTTATAAGAGCCAGAGGGAGGTGAGGCTAAGGCTAGAGCCAAGAGAATCATTACAGATTCTATTAAAGATCATCTCGTTCCTCATGTGTCATCCTTGAAGACACCAAAACGAATTGTTTGATGCTATGATGAAGCAATCGAAGAAGAATAAGATATTGTTATAACCACCTTGAATGGCCTCCCAAGATCACATGATTCATTCATTCAAGGAATGTGTGCTAGAAGGAACTGATTTCCTTCAATAGAATCTGGGAAGAGTGCACATAAGAAGAAGCTTAACTCATAATAAGAGAAGAGAATATGGGAGAAATTGAAGATCAAGATCTCATGATTCAAAGAAGATGCCTCAAGTGATGAGGAATATAAAGGACCCAACTCTTGAAGAACCTCTAATCCATCTTAGCATTTGGATAAGAAATGATGTTGTTATGAATGAAGAAGACGATGAAGTTGAAGGATCAAGGAGTCTACCCACGAAACGAATAAAGATAAGTATTCAATTGAAATTTCATGATATTATTTTGTTATGAATTTGTTTATATTCAATTGATGTGTTATGCATGATAGAATGTTTGCATTAATGACAGTATACTACTAATATGCATGTGATGGGTAAGTAGCCCATGGTGCTATAAAAATCTCCATTGCTACTTATCTAGAGAGAAACCTCTTTACTAACATATTGGATTAGTGCACAATATCAATGATGTCATGGTAGAAATGGAAGGCATCTAGAAATTTTCTGCGAGATATGGATGAATGTTGTATTGGCTAAAATAGTTGCATGATTATATATTTTTGCATAATAATTTGCAATTATGAATATGACTTATGAAATGTTTCTAACCATACAACTAATGCATTTGACTTGTGGGAAATATCGCGTATAATTTCCTACAAGAAAATAAGGATGAGACTTGTTCCAAAGAACAAGTGACGACAGTTCAAGATTCACTCTAATAATCCAAAATGAATAATGATGACTAGAATGCGATGTCAAAGATCTGAAGGGAAGTCCACAGTATCTTCCATATGGATCTACAAGCTCCAACATGTAGTAGACGACAACATCATGGGATACAAGGAAATCTTCGTAGCACGAGGCTTCTCACAGAAACAAGGCATAGACTACAAAGAGACATTTGCAGCCACTGGAAGTCAAGACACATGACAGTCAAACTCATGTGTGGAAATTAAAGAAGGCCTGGTACGAGCTTAGAAGAAACCCATGGGATAACACATAAATTAGGAGCATGTAGATCATCCAATGAAGATCTTAACCTTTGTGACAAGGTTGAAGATGAAATCCTATAGAGGATGACAAGCTCACAAATGGGTGCGAGAATAAATTTTTAAAAGGTTCAAGATAGAGGATCTTGGTATCTAGTGACCCTAGATGGATACATAGAATATTAGTAGCAGAGGAAGCTACTCATCACTCTAGTACATAATGTTTCAATACATAGAGTACGAAAGGCAGAGGGAGAATGATGCTCCACTTCACAGGGAGTGACTCCAAAAGATCCTGAGGTTCGACATGGTACGACAGGATGGAAAACATACTAATGGCTCTTGGATTTATTGAGAGTAAAGAAGATTCCAAACTTTACTTCAAGGTTGATGGTGGAATACTAGTGATGCTCTTGTTATATGTTGATGACTTGTCCCTACCAAAAAAAGTGGAACTCATTAAAATTGCAAGAAGGAGACTTGCTTCCGAGTTCGAGATGAAATACTTGGGTATGATGCACTAGTTTATAGGCATGGAGGTGTGGTAGAGTGCGAGTGGAATATCCCTTGGAAAAGGGAAGTATGCAGTGGAGATCCTGAAGAGGTTTGGGATGATGAACTACAAGGCCATGACCACACCTATGGCATCAAACCTGAAGCTATTGAGTGATGCTTCATCATAGTCGGTTGATGCTATGGTGTATTGTCAGATGATTGGGTCCTTGATGTACCTGATGAATATGATACCATATATTTTATTTTCTGTGAACACATTGAGCCAGTTCCTGACGGATCCTAGAAATTTTCACTTGATTGCTACAAAGCATATTCTAAGGTACCTGAAGGGTACAGTTGATTACGGGCTCAAGTATGAGTCGAATCAGAAGATTAACTTGGAAGGTTATGTGTATTTGGATTGGGTAGGAAGTGACGTTGATAGGAAGAGAACTTCGGGGTGCTGCTTCAGTATGAGATCAGGTGTGATCTCTTGGTTTAGCAAGAAGCAGTCTCGCATGGAACTGAGTACAACTAAAGCAGAGTATGTTGCAACTTGTTTAGCTAGTTGTGAGGCAGTGTGGCTAAGGAAGCTACTATCTAATTTGTTTGATCTTCAATTAGATGCTACTTATATATATTGTGACAGCTAGACTTGTGTGAAGTTGTCGAAGAACCCAGTGTTCCATGACAAGTCGAAGTATATCAAGATCAAATATCACTATATCAAGGATATGGTCCAGAGAGGAGCAGTGAAGCTCTAGTATGTTGCAAAGGATGAATAGATAGCTGATATGTTGACCAAGCCATTAGCAAGAGTGAAGTTTGAATAATTCAAGGAGAAGCTTGGTTTTCTCTCGATCAATATTCCTTCCAAGGGGAAGTGACGAGTCCGTGTGCCTTTCTAACCTGGTGGTAGGATTGGTTCCTCCCATGGTAATATGTAAGTGCAAAGCCTTTCTGATATGGTGGCAGGATGGGACTCCCATGGTCAGATGTAAGTGTAGATAATTTCTGATATGGTGGTAGGTTAGGCCTCCCATGGTCAGATGTGAGTGCTGGGCCTTTCTGACATGGTGGCAGGCTGGGCCTCCCATGGTCAGAGATAAGTGCTAGACGATCCTTTCTAACATGGTGGTAGGCTGGGACTCCCATGGCCAGATGTGAGTGCTAGGAATTTATGACTTGGTGGACATGATGGCAGGCTGGGCCTCACATGGTTAGATGTGAGTTCTGGGCGTGCTATTATGGAGAGAAATTCCTATGGCTTTGGGTGTACCACAACAGACAGCTAGACACAAGAAATGAATCCCTTCCCAATATGAAAGAGAAACCAAATATCTAACACTAAGGGACCTCGAATCATACCTTGTTTCAGACGGTTGAAGTAGATCCCCGTTGAGATTTTTCCAATCCCTCTTGCACTACCAATTTTCTCTCAACAACACCAAACAAGACAAGCATGCTATATAACATGGTGTTAGATCTACTCTAGCATATATAATCAACAATGTATAATCAATTAAACATATCCATGGATTCAGTATTCATTCAAATGGACATTACTGGACATGAAAAGATATTTCTATTAATCAAATCAAAGATTACACAAGTGACAACCTCTGTCAGCATGTATGCGAACCGGAGAAACGGAGTCCTCCACCACCTAAATCCTCCATCTCTCAATACCAATCTCACAAGTAAAGGAAAGCTTGGGAAGAACACAAAGTTCTCCAAATGGACAAAGGGATGCAGCCTCAAGTATATGCAATCTATGGCAACAATGGACTATAGTTTCGTTGCTCTTCAATTCCTCCTCCTTCAATGTATCCAAGGGGTTTCTTATATAGTACTCCAAAGGGGTAATGGAGGGTCGAATCTGAGTGATATCAAGGCATATGGAATGCCAAGAGTCAATTGGTTTGGACACACATGAAGGAAAACTCTGAAAGTATTTGGATTTATGCACACATCCTGATGTACATGGGTTTGAGTTCAAAAGTCACGTGTACACGCGAGTATGGGATTAAAAGTCACGTATAGCAATAAAAGGGTGTTTTTAGGGATGAAATTGGAAACATCAAAGTATAATATCAGTCCATTGGGTATAAAGAGTCTGCAGAGGCATAGGGAAGGCCATAAACATTTGTGGTAAAATAAGCTATAACAGATGCCCCCTAATGTGTGAGGTCAGAGGGGTAACATGATGGCCGAAATACATTATAAAATCCATCCTAGAAGTGGAGTGATGAAGAAACAGGTGGAAGAACCAACCATCCATTAGTATAGTACAATAATCAATCTCTGCATTCGACTACAAATACATAGAGCTGTCTCGGATACATAAGAGTACAATGGCCATGAATAGGCATGATATACAAAATGTGACATGTGTGGTCATCGCCACGTATAATATATAATAGATCAGAATCTCCATGATGAAAATATACAATGGATAAAGATCTCCATAGAAGCTAAAGATACATAATGGATCAATATCTCCATAATGGCTGAAGATATATGACATACACTAGAATCAAATCACGAGAGCTGAAATCTCATGAATATTGGCACGATCAAGGAGGTAGCATATGTGGACTGCCACCAAGCTGGAAAGTATTCTACACAAACCGCTACGAGTACATGTCCTACTATGTGAATAGAGGTGTCAAGGTCGAACATAGTAGTCCATTGTCTGATTACTGGTCATTGATGTATACCATTTACGGATGCGAGATCACCCATCGATAATGAAAATGGAAATCAAGGTACTAGACTGCAATCTAACAAGTGTGAATAGATGTGTTGAGGTCGAACACTTGGAAGAATCCATCGATCAGGGGACATCGATGTATTCCCAAAATTGTCGATGGCGAGAGAACCTACCACTAATGAATGTAAGTCTCAAGGCACTCAAATGACTCTAGACTTCTATCCCAAAATAAATGATCTGAAATCGATGGGATGGAATTCACTGGAAGGAGGGCATTAACGCATTCCCCATCAACCAACATGAGGTACTTAACAACGCGGTATACTGTGGAAGAACTTGAACAAAATGTGCACGAACCAGTAATGGTACTGGGAATGGTTGACATGCAAAGTCAAGAAAACTAAGGAATGGCCAACTTAGGATTCAACTTCCTTCGAACAAGAGCATAAAGGAAAATGGTTACTGAAGGTAGGCAGCATGGACTCGATGTGCAAACGGGGACATCTCTGTGACACAAGAGGCATCAAAAGCGGCTCCATAGGGACTGGAAGATTAATCGATCGAATGAGATAAACTTAGAGTAATGAGTACAACTCCTAAAGTCAAACTAATAACCCAACCAACAGATGTGCTATACAACGCTCTGTTCGAAGGCAACACGACTCAACTGCTTCTGAAGATAACATATTTTCCTATACGACTTTTTGGTTTTTTTTAATTTTTTGGAATTTTTCAGATATTTCAAAAATCTTGAAAAAGAATAAAAGTGCTTTATAGTTACAAATCTAGGAGGAGACGAGTGTCAGGGGACAAGTAAACTAGTTCCAAGCAACGGAACATACCTATTCTCAATGTAAGGAAACATGTGCAAGATAACGACAGTCGGGGGAAGGTCCCCTCCTAGTAAAAAATGGGGAATCAAGTTGCAAAATATATTTAAAAAGGATCTACTTGGCTAGACATGAGACAATCTTGGGCTATATGGATAATAATCAAAGTCAGGAAAGACGGCATAAGGCTCATTAAGGCAAGAAAAACTCATGATAATGCAATTACAACTTGGCATATACAAGGGAGTCCCATAGAATGGCCAACATAAAGTTCAAGATGAATATGAAGCTCTTTCTCAAAGTCATGGAGGTACTATACAAAGGACTCCCACACCCTACAAGAGAAATGTCGGCATGGACACCAAATGCAATACAGGATGTAACTAGGGTACCCATGTATGGGAAAGCTCTACCATTCACATAATGTCACTTCTAAAAGTAGAAAGAAGGTTCTGTGACAACATGGAATGGGTTCATACCTAGGGTTAAGATGAAACGGTCATAAGGCGATGCAAAATGCAAGAAGATGTGAAAACCTAACCTATATTCTAGTTTAGACATAATACTTGAAATAGGAACGAATGGGTCAAATACACAGTCAAACCGCACTCAAAACAGGCTCCTACAACATCAAATTAGTTCAAACGGTCCAAAACGGTCAGAAAAGGTAAAAAAATATAGAAAGTGGGTAAAATTTTCAAAATTTTCTATAAAATAGTGAAAAATTAAAAATTTTCATACCATTTTGAATTTTCACCCACCATAGTGCATTTGAGGCTAGAACTTCATAAGCGAATTCTGGGAGCATCATTAGATGGAATCACTATGCATTTGATCCAGGTAAATTCCCTTGCCCCTCTCTTTCATTTTCATGTAAAATTTTTAAATTTTCATGGTCAAAATAATTTTCTAGGCCATACCAAATTGGGCATTTCGGCCCACGCAGATATCGGGCATTTTTTCGCAGATGACCATATGCGGAAAATGCCACGAAAACCACATACATATGCGTTTTTTTTACAGACAGACGCGTATAGGACCATGAACATGGTTTTATGGGAAAATAATGATCAAAATTTGTGTTTTTTGTGCAGGATGGTGCTAGAGTGGAGAGAGAGGAAACATGGTGATGTTGAGGAAGTTTTTTAGGATGAACTCATGGATCAACAAACGTTACATGCATGTGTTCTATACAAGTTTTGGTGCCTTGGAAGCTTTAGGGAAAATCCAAGGCTACTCCAACTGCTGGTAGATTATTGGATCCAGAGTTTGAGACCTTTCAGATAGATGGGATGCCACTCAGAATTAAGGTTGAGGACATATATTTCATCATAGGTTTGTCCCAATGAGGGGAGGTGGTGAACCTTCGATCCCATTGTCCAGGAGATGGGATGAATATAGAGGAATACATAACTCTGTACTGCCTTCCTGATACAGAGAAGGCTGGGAGTAAAATCTCGACAAACGCGGTTTAGATTTTGGGGCTGAAAGCCATACTATTGGTAGTAGGTAGGATCACATGTTTAGAATCACTCCACCAGGCCTCAAGGACACTCATGTTCTATGCGGTAGAGTGCATTCGACCCATGATATATGACTGGAGTACTATGCTACTAAGCAACATGAAACAACAGCTCAGTGACTCCAAGATGGGTAGGGTGTAGAACTTTGGGTTTGGTATCATACTGAGCATATTATTTAATGAGTGGGTGCTAGGGATAAGCCCTAGAGTATACATTTCTCCACATGGATTTCAGGATCCAGAATAGCGACACTGGGCCAATGTCATGCGCAGACTGGGAGGTTGAAGGGTGGTTAACCCCTACCCAACAGAGTTCTTTTTCATGGTGGCAAAGACGGATCGTCGCGATAGATGACTACCCCTATGTAGGGATAGACTTATGTGGAGATCCAAATATGCCCCTACCACCAGGAGCGGCTTATGGAGACATAGGTAAAGAATACCAAACCCACTTTTAATTTTTGAATTATTTAATTTTTTTGTGTTTTTTGATATATGAAATCAAAAGACATGTTTTGGTGTGATGACACATAGTGACACTCTGTCATGTATATGCAGATGTAGGACCATGATGGAAAGATGGCTTTCTTTGTCGTCGACAGAGGGGAAGAGGTGATGAGATCGTGGGTGTGGATGTGGAGCGGACGCTCCAGAGCATTCACACGAAATTTTTTCGATTGACACAGAGAGTACCCATGGTGCAAGTCGAGGACTTTCCTGAGGCCATGCAACACCAGGTGGTTGGAGTACCATGAGCATGGGTTCTATTGTTTCCTCAGCTAGCTAGAGCTATGGTGTGCTACCATGATCAGAACCCTCCTCCACCTTAGGATTAGAGACCCGGGTGTATATTTTTTGTATGACTGTGTAGTATATTTTGGTGCCTCGGAAGGCTCAATTTTGTATATGACACTTATGTATTATGAGGTCACCTTTTTTGAACTTAATGAAAAATATTTATGATGATCAATTATTATTCTATTTACATGTGTAAAATGTGTTTGTGAAATGCTTATGGTCTGTGAAACAAATTCCAATATCGTACATAGTTAGCATATGAATCAATAACTTGATTAAAATTTCTTGGAACATGAATGCATGTTATACTCTCAAATTGGTGTTCTAGCAATCTAACACACATGAATCTTTGTAATAATGTCAGATCCCTAATACGATACAAGCCATTAAGTTGTGAAACCACTAACTGTGAATCAAGACATACCTTAAGAGAATGAACACCGTGTGAAATGTAATCACGCAATAACTCAATAATGACACTATATTCAACAACATTGCTTGACGAAGGCCGTAAACATACGCCTCTTGATGACAATAATTGACCTGTAGGAGTATAGATCACCCAAGAAACCAAAGCTGAGTTTTGAGTGTGGTGGTTAGCACAATCAACAAATCCTATGTAAATGGAAGAATCCATTGACATATGCCATAACAAATGAAAGCTAATCAACAAACCCAATCACCATAAGAAAACCTAACTATGCAATGCAAAACTATACAATAATATACAAAAATCATCCCTGGCTGAAGATCATGCATAGTATTTTTTGAGATATAGCCCATTTCTAGGCTCCGCCAAGGCTATCCCTTCATAATCAACTAGCTCATAGGTGCCTTTCTCTAAGACATGCTTAACCACGTAAGGACCATGCCACATATGATTAAACTTTCCTTCCCCCAAGGGTTCCTTAGCTTGATCTCACAAAAGGATCAAGTCACCTTCACTAAACCTCCTAGGATGGATAGACTTATCATACTGGACCTTAACTAAATGCTTGTTAACCTCAAGAGCCACTAAGGCATCTCGACGATGATCATAAAGCCATTCTAAGTGGACCAAACGCTCTTCCAATGTGGAAGTCTCTGGTAAAAGCTCCACAACTAGCTTCAAAGAAGGGATTTTGCATTCAACCGGTAATAATGACTCCACCCCATGCACAAGATGATAGGGAGAAAAATCGGTGGTAGTCTTGACCACGGTTCTATAGGCCCACAAAGCAAGATACAACATGATATGCCAATTATTCTTGCTCTGTGCTATGGTTCATTGGAGAATGGAATTAAGTGGCTTGTTCACTGCTTCGACCTGTCCATTCACTTGAGGGTAATAAGAAGAGGAGTGCTCTTGCTTATATCCTATCTTTGAAGCCAACTCTTCCATCATTTTGTTCTGAAAGTTCCTACCATGGTGAGTGACAAGCTCTCTCGGAATGCCAAACGAGGTGATAATCTGGTTAAATACGAAATGGGCGGCTGTCTCACCATTGGATTTAACTGTGGGCATAGCCTCTAACCATTTCATGAAGTAATCGACAACCACAATAATATGATGGTGCCCCCCAGCCGAAGCTGGGTTGCAGTCCATAAAATCAATCCCCCACTTGGTGAGGGACCGGCAGTGACAATAGGATGAAAAGGGGTAGGACACGAGTGCATATTACATGCAAACACTTGGCAAGGGTGGCACTTCTTGACCATATTAACAAAATCTTTAAAGATATATGTCCAAAAATAACCCACTCTTAAGATTTTTTTGGCTGTAGAAAGCCCAGATAAATGACCACTACACGCCCCTCCATGGAAATCATTAAGCACGACCGCAGCCTCATCATGAGTTAAACAACGATGTAAAATGGAATCCACCCCATGGTGGTACAAAGTATCATCCACTATGAGGTATTTCTTCACTACGTGGTGTAGTCGTTGTCACTCATCCTGTGAGAGGTGAGTAGGAACCTTCAATGTTTGCGAATACATAATAATATCTCCATACCAAGGGTCCGTAGTTGAGATGAGGAATATATCCTCATCAACAAAAGAATCCTTATAAACCTCCTCTTCATCCAAATTTTGGAAATATTATATGAGCTCAGCAAAGATTAACAATTTTGTCAAAACAAACTCGAGATAAAACTCTTGCAAAATCACAATCCATTTATTATACTTTCCCCTAATCATTCTTTTAGTGAGGACGAACTGAAATGGATTAATGTGAGCTACAACCAAATTTTGGTGAAGAAAAATGTAATGTCTCAAATGGTGAACCGCATGAATAGTGGCTAAGGCTAGCTTCTCAACATGGGAATAACAAAGTTCCGCATCAATAAGGTTTCGACTTAAATAATATCTGACATGCTCATGGATCTTCTCATCCTCTTGAACCAATACCATACCAACCGTCTCCTGAGATGTGGCCACATGAATAAAAAATTCACGGCTATATTTTGGTGGACTAAGCATGGGGGCCATTGCTAAGGCTTTATTAAAAGCATCAAAAGACTCATGGACTCGCTCATCCCAGTAAAAAGGGGTGTCCTTCTTCAACAAATGCATGAAGCCTTTAGTCAAGTTTGCAAAATTGACCACAAACCTTTGCAAGAAGTTTTCCATACCTTGTGAACATTGAAGATGTTGAATGTTACATGGGGGAGACAATTGAAGTATTGCCTCAACCTTCAAGGGATTGAATATAATACCCTCCCTAGATACGATGAATCCTAGTAAACAACCAAATTTCACACAAAAGATGCACTTATGAGGATTTAAATGAACTTGATAATGACGACATCTTTCGAACACTAATCACAAATGGTAAGGATGACACACTCTCAAACGAGAGTAAGCAGCTAGATCATCCAAATACACTTCAATAAGCTTTTTAAGATTGTGAAAAATCAAGGTCATGGCCCACTGAAATGTAGCTTCAGTGTTTTTAAGGCCGAAGGGCATCTTTCGATATGAAAAAGTTCCCCAAGGAAAAATAAATGCGGTCATGTGTTAATCCTCGGGTTTAATTTGTATCTGATTATTTCCAGAAAATACATCCATAAAAGAAAATACCTCACTTCCCGCACACTCATCCAAAATTTGATCAATAAATGGTGTAGGGAAATTATCTTTAGGACAGGCTTGATTTAAATAACGGAAATAAATGCATATTCGGATCGCTCCCTACTTCTTATCCACTGGAACGGGATTTGAAACCCACTCCATCAAGGGAACATAATAGATAAAACTAGCTTTGAGCAGTTTCTCTATCTCTTCTTTAATGGAAGGTGCTTTCCTAGGATTCATGGCATGCAAATGTTGTCGAACTGGCTTTGCATTTGGATAGGTTTTGATTTTGTGTTCAACAATACGAGGGTCTATACTTGGAATTTCCTTGCATGACCAAGTGAAAACATCATGAAACTCCTTAAAACACTCGGTATACTTGTTAATCTCATCAGGGGAACAATCGTCCCCAACGTAAACGTTCTCAATTTTACCAGGATCACGAGAAATTTTGATAGCACTCGTTGGCAACAGGTTAGCCATGTTCCCTTCAGCAATCTAAATAGGAGAGCTTAATGGGACCACGGGGCTACAAAATTTATCGCTTAGAATCACCCTAAATTCATCACACTCTAAATGATAAATCTTAGGAAGGAAATACGATCTATGGTGCAACTCATCCCAAGTTTGTTCAATCCCAGACATGGCCTCAAGAATGGCTTCATCTGATGGAAAAAAATCATCAAGGAATTTGTGAGAGTGAGATCACTCTATTGCCCAAACAGGAAGCACATAAGGGTCCTCATCCTCCATCCACGAAGAGGAAGGACTAGGCTCTACAACATGATCAAGATTCGCTTTATACGCCACCATTATTGCAGGCAATGACACATCTATCTCGACAAGTATACTTTAAGTACTCGTTGAAGGAAGAATCGAAGGATTCTCCATATGAGAAGTGCGAAAGGATACCAAATTGGATGAGGATGAAGCCCCACCAAGACTAGACCCAATGATAAGAATGGGCGCATGACAACTAAAGGTTCCCATGAGAGAATGATACATACCCACACCCACATTCTCAGTTTTCGGCTGATAATGATTGATAATCGGGATAGAAGATCCCGATGATGCGTTTACACTTGGATTCTGGAAATATTTTTTATCAATAGTAATAATATTCCCATTCAACAGAAAATAAACCACTCAAAATAGGGAAGAGGCTACAGCTTTCATATTGTACATCTAGTTCCGACCTAGAAAAATATTGTAGTCAAGAGGTGCATCAACCACCTTGACCTTGATCGCAACAGTCCTTCCATCCTAATTGGACCTCTAGAGAAGGAAGTATACCATATGGAAGAAACGACATTCCATCAAAATAATTCACCATGTTGGTAGGCTGGGAAAATGTGGGAGAACTGAAGCCCTTCCAACAAGTCAAATACATCACGGAAGGGGCATCACCTTCATCAATAACAATACACATGATGGTGTTGTTGAGACACTCTACATGAATCAAAAGAGACATGTAGTAAGGAAAGTGAGTCTGGATTCCATGAGTTTCAAATTTGATCATGGAAGAAGAGCTATCATCACTAACCCCAAGAGCAGACAACAAGGCCTTTCTTTGCAAAGGACAAGTCTGAATCACTTCTAATGTAGACATCACAAAAGGATTCTGGCCCAAATCCTCAACAATTGAATAGTTTTGGGTGGCTCAAGCATTAGGATTGTGCCCTGAGCACTTCAAGACTCCATTAGGAATGCGAGGTGGAGCTTTAGGCTTATCCATAGGATTTTCAATTCACAAAGAGATATCGGGTGCATCAGGTTCTTTCCCAAGGTCAGATTGTGACGAACCATATTCTTTCACATGCATCACAACATTTGTAGCATTCACCATGCTCATGCAACCATTACCACTAGCGGCATCCACTGGGTTTTGAGTTCCACCAGACACACAACCAAGATTAACGGTCCTCGAGTTCATATTTTGATTATTAGGTAAAGGATTAGTAAACAAAGCTGGGCCCTGTGCTATGAAATTCGAGGTGTCCTCCATATGAGGGCATAAGTGAGTGAGGTGATCATCCTTACACAACTTACAAGGAAACTTCACCTTATGCTTAGGCTGCTTGTTCCCCCCAGCATTGTTCATGTTATTGTCATTATTATCACCATTTTAATTTTTATTCCACCCTTACAATTATTTTTTCCTTTCTTTTTATTACTTCCAGGCTACTGGTTTCCTTTCGGGTTCGACATTTGCACTGAAAGTACACTCAATGATTGGGTAGGATGAGACGAATCTGTGGCTTGTCCCAATGTAGGTTGGTTAAGTGATAACTAGCTCAGTTGTTTCATAACCAAGTCTACAGGTTTGGTACTTGTAGAGACAGCAATACCATCGACATGTGGCCTAGGTTTAATCTTGGGGTCGAAGTTGCATCTTGGAGCATTCGGGATAATCTCATACAAGAGTCTAGACTGAGCATAGATCAAATCCAACTCTTGAGCCCTAAAAATAGCTTGGTCCTCTTTTTGAACTCCGGATGTGGAAACATCCTTTGCAATATAAGGTAACAATGACTTGAGGAACCACTCTAGAAGAAACTCTAGTGGTATAAAGGCTTTAATTAATCGTTTTCATCTATGCCACTCTTGAATATGATCCAAAATATGCGTGGCTTTGTCTTGACGGAAGGTCGAAAAGAGTTCAGTACCGACGTTGTAATGTATGGGTAGCTGGAAATTATTAAGAAAAGTCATGGCAAGGAAATCAAATGTAGTATAGGCCCCCTGTTATACACCTGATTGGCACCTCTCCATCCGAGTGTTGACATCCCTCAGGTCGGCACACAAAAGGACACTTATGGATTGAGGTTTTCCTAGTTTCATTATACCTTGGTTGATGATGAAATACATTGCCTATATGCCCAGCTGATTACTTTACCATTTTGAGATTTTGAGTAGCATTCGCGACTATATCTATTGGCATCTCGCGCATCATACGTGAGTATCATGTTCAGCAGATCACGCATACATGTATACGCGGGTTGCACTTGTATAGAGTCGCGTATCATACACGGGTTGCTCTACTACAGACCCGCGTATGGTTTCCTCAAAATTAATATTTAAAAACACGAGTTAATGGGAGATTAGTTTACTCATTTACCTTAATCCCATTAACTACTATAACCTCCCTAACCTTCGAGAACTACCTCATTTCATCCATATAAATAGAGGCCTTGGGGAGGGGGTTTGATAATCACACTTGGAGAGCAAAGTTATGCTGGTGGATTGTCTACAAAAATCTTTGGAGCAGAGAAACTCAGAGTCCTTTGGTGACAGAGGAGTCCTTGTTCAGACATTGGGTTGTAACCTAAACTCTTTCTATTATTGTTAATAAAGATATTACTTCTTCCATATGTGTTTCATATCTTGTGGATTGGTAAATGTTTACATTTCAATATGATATATGATTTTCCTAACCTGCATCTATATATATGAATTGCTTTGTATCTGGAAGAGTGTTTATTAACAGGTGAAGGAGGAACTATCCTGGAGACTTTGGAAGTGGATCAGAGAGGGAGAAGATAGCAAGGATCAACCTTCATTTAATACAAGTAAGTCCTTCTACTTTCCTATTTCCTATTCTGTGCTTTTAGAGTCAAACTATCTGTAAGTTATGAGTATGTTGGTAACCCCCCAGACCTAGGTTATTAGGTGAATTATCCTGTACAACAGAACTGGCAACTCTGCTGGGGAAGCCTAGTCTACTTTAGGTCTTTTTCTGTTGTCCTGACCAGTCATTGCTCGAAGTTTTGTTTGTGATTTTTTGTCCTGCTTTCTTACTTACTGTAGCATTTGAAAGTCTTGGGTCTTTCTCTGTTTTTGAGAATTATTTTTATACCCATTCGCGGGTTGTCCCACTGGACAGTCGCAAATACTGAGTCTCATACGCGGGTTGTTCCACTGTACAGTCGCGCATCATTCGCGACCTGCACTACTACACAGTCGCGTATACTCCTGAAAACTGTGATTTTTGTGTCAAAGTTGGCTTGTTCTTTGGCCTGTTATAAGTCCTATTTTCTGTTAAGACTTTCTTTAAGAGTGTTGCAGAGTTGTCTGAGTGTATCAGGTGATCACATCTTAGTGCTTTTCGAAGCCCTTGGGTTCTCTTTACTTGTTTTATTTACTGTATGCATCTTGAAACTTTCTGACCTGTTTGGGTTGTTGGTTTGAGTGCCTGAGTCTAGATCGGTGATCAGGGTCTTAGACTCTGTCTGTCCAGTATGTTGTCTCCCAGTTATTGGTTTGCACTTGCCTGTTTAAAAGTCTGCAGTGATCTCTCGGTCATTGTCTGCATCCAAGTTGAGGTCCTAGCTTGCTTTTCTTGCTGGTTTTTAGGTTCTGTTTGCCTGTTAGTTTCAGTTTTTGTTTTTTATACAGTCTATAAGTGTCAAGTTTACTCAAGCACTACATTTATACATGCACTGTAGTTTTTTGAGCATTTTTTTAAAGTGAAAAACAAAACATAGTTAATCTTTTGCATTGTAATTTTTGCATTAGAGTAGTGTTTGTTTCAGTTTAAGAAATACTATCTCAGAAAAATACAAAAACATATAGGCTTAGTTTCTCTTTTTGCTGCATATAATTCATCAATACATATTTGAAAAAATGAAAAGAAGTTTATTTTATAGTGATAGTTTGCTTTAAATGCACCTTTTACTTTCATTTATTTTCTGCTAAGTCAAAACATCATACAGTCCATCACTTCCACTTCCTTTGAGTAAAGAACAGCCCTTAAAATTAACGCTTAAATTTAAAATTTATTAGTAAGTTTTTATTTTTAGGGCCTTTCACCTACTAGATTAGGCTAGATTTGTGGGCTAGGGAGTGTAAACTTCCCACAAATTATAAACTCAGACGTAGTGGACCATTCATTAGGTAAATCCTTGGTTCTACCACTGTATCTGGGAAGCTCCTCTCAAATGGGAGTTAAGCACTAGGCCGCGTGGAGGCTTGGACAGAGGGGATAAACCCCCGAATCCTTGTCAAAACGTAACCCGGGACTTTTATGCATCTGGGGATTCTGTCCTAGACAGAGTTTCAGTCTCAGCTACCCTGCCCATGCGTACGAGTTCGGCTTGCGACTGTCCCCCCAGACAGTAGGTATTGTCAAGGTAGCCTTAGTCTCTTGTCTTTTTAGGGCTCATACCTAGGTAAACCGAAAGGTTATTTCTGGTTCACCTTGGACGGACTTGGAAGGTAACCCTTGTGGAAAGTGTAGGAGGGCGGTTGGGTGATTCCTCTGCTTGTGCCTAAGAACCCCTCAAGGACGCCAAGTAACTGTTCATCAGCTTTCTTCGGGAAAGCGTATATTTATAGCCTGTTTTGATTGCTTGAGACTTAAATTTTTTTTAGTGTATGCTCTGTGGATATGCTTGTGTTTAGTTGGCCTTAGGGTGTGATTTTTTAAGTCTTAATTCTGGAGGAACAACTTGTTATAAGGTCAAGAAGGTTGCAAAACCTTCCTCCTCTCTCACCACTGGAACCTCCACCTTTACCCCAAAGGCGGAGATTAAGCACAGGTGGTTCTTTTGAACCAGTAGGAGTAAGTGAGGTTCTTGGTGAACCGGAATTAATAGCTAACCGATTTGACTTTGACACAGTCGAGGTAGAAGAATTGCAAGCTGACGAGTTTGCAAGAAATTATAATACCCCCTTAACTGATTTGAATGATCCAGTGATCGTGCAGGTTAGGCCTTTTAGTTCACCAGTGCTAGGTGTACTTGTAGGTAGAGCTATGTCTTCTGAGGGAGAAAGTTCATTTGTTTTCACCTCGAACCTTCCAGTTGAAGGGGTACTACCTCCCCCAGTTGGTACCTCTAGATCTAGTTTACCTTCCACACCCTTAACTCCAGCAAGCTGGGTGGTCCAACCACCGGTTTACTCGAACATAGGAAGTATGTCTGGTGATATGGCTACTGGGATTCCTAGTATGCCTACAATTCCTTCTTCCTTCCCTTACACTACCCACAGTGGTCTGGTGGGATCCTCGGCCTTTGTCCAAGGATTCCCTTGGAATGGAGGGCACATACCCCCATCCAGTCCATACGTAGGCCCACCTCCTTCATATGTAGGAGTGCAGTTTGGTAGCAACACCTCTTACGGGCAAAGCTACCAAACCCCTATTTCGGTCCCATACACAATCTCTCCCTTCTCTTTGTTTAGTGGAGGGATACCTGCTCCAGTCTTTCAGACCCCAACTTCTATGGGGATGGCCCGAACCACTTACACTACACCTCCCACCCAAAACCCAGTGGCTTACGGATGGAACCCGTTCCAAAGTAACCTACCCACTTCACAACCGGTGTCTGGGGGCAACCCCACCTTTACCTATGGGCATTCAGGGGCTGGACCCTCGAATACCCAAGCTAGCACTTCTAGTACACCGGTTAGTCCCAAGCTTCCTTTTCTGGCAACTTTGAACTTTCCAGACTTATCAAAATTGATGAACGATCCGGTGAGGCATGACCCCTTGTGGCCACCTGTTCCCACCAAACTGCCCTCAGACATCCCTAAGTTCGAAGGTAACGCTGGTGAAGATCCTGGGGCACATGCCACCACCTTCCACTTATGGTGTTGTTCCAACTCATTGAATAAAGATTCAGTGAGATTAAGGCTGTTCCAGAGGACCTTGACAGGCACTGCAGCAAAATGGTACATTGAGCTTCCTTCTGCTGCTTTTAGCAGCTTCTAGGACTTGGCTACTGCTTTCCTTAGCCACTTTCAGCTTCCAGTCTGTTACGACTTCGGAAAGGACTTGTTTTCCACCTTTAGACAAAGCAAGGCAACCCACATCTCGGATCATATCCAAGAGTGGAGGAGGCAAAAGAGCCTTATCAAAGCTACCATCCCTCCTGAGTTTCTATTAGAATGGTTCCTTAAATCTTTATTGCATTATATATCTAAGGATGTCTCCACATCAGGAGTGACTAGTGAGGAAGAAGCCATACTCAGGGCCCAGCAGTTGGACTTGATTTATTCACAGTCTGGGATTTTATATGAAATCATCCCTGACGCACCAAGGCCTTCACATGAGGCCGAGAAACCCAAGCCTGGACCCCATGCCGATGGTGTGGTTGGGTCTGTAAACTCTCCCACTGTAGAGTCTTTGACAAAACAACTTCACCAATTGTCTGTCAAACAGTCTACGGCGGAGGCAGCAAAGGCTGCCCCTCCTCCCAAAGTGCAAATGTTTTTGCACAAACCTCTTCGAAGGGCAATCAGCAGCCCGACGAGAAGAAGAAGAAAGGTAAAAAGGGAGAGGAAAACCAAAATCAAAACAAGCCAAAGCCCGCGAACAATGCTGATGGGGGAAAAAAGGAAAAGAAGAAATTCAAGTTCCCTTGTAAGTTGTGCCAAGGGGACCATCTTACTCATCTTTGTCCCCTCATGGAATAAGCTCAGAAGCTGTTACAAACGCAACCGTCAATTGTCCTGAAGGATCCATTTCCCCAAGGGCAGAATTCTGCTTCAGCTTCTACCGTAGCAGGGGGCAGTCCAATTGCTCTTGACCCTAATTATATCAACATGGTTAGATCCTCAACTTTGTTACAAACCAGGAACAAGAACTATGAGAAAGAGACCGATGAGAAGGGTAAAGCTGTAGTTGAATCTTCCAACCCTCTCACTATAGAGAAACCTGCGGAAATAATGCCAAAGATACCCAAAGGTATCTTTAAGAAGACTTTGCATAACCCAAATGCTCGAGCCGCTTCTAACTACTCAGTGGTTGAAGACTTGGCCCAGACTCCTTGTGCAATGTCCACTTTGGAGGTGCTACAGAGCTGTCCCGCTCAGCGGAATGCCCTCTTAGCAGCTCTAGGTAGCATGGACTCTTTGAGTCTCTTAGTGAAATTTAATCTCACAGATGTTAAAATTCCCCTCCCTTATCATGTAGCTTTATCGATAGATGTTGTCCATGGTGGTAAGACCATTGGACGAGCGGTTGTTGATGAGGGAGCCTCTACTTGTGTTATGTCCCTGGCCTGTTGGAAAGCTCTCGGATCCCCAGAGCTGGCCCCATCAACCACTTTACTTACTGCTTTTGATGGAAGGTCTTTCCGTCCACATGGTATCCTACCAGCTTTCGCGATTAAGTTGGCTGGCAAAGAAGTCTCTGTTGAAGTCGAAGTGATTGATGCTCCATTGGACTACAATTTGCTTCTGGGTAGGAATTGGACTTATGCAATGTTTGTTGTTGCATCTGTTGTCTTTCGTGTCGTGGTATTTCCACATGAGGGAAAGCTGGTCACTTTTGACCAACTTGATTTTACTCGTAAAGGCCGCTTAGAGTCTAAAGATTCCACTGTGCCATTGGTTGATCAGGCCAAACCTGCTGCACAGAGCTTGGGGGTTGGACTGTACACATCATTGATGGGCACATTCGATATTCCAGCTCTAGTCCTTTATCTCGGTTCTACTACTGTAGGGAAGTCCATTGATTCGGTGGTCGATAGGACTGATCCTTGGGTCCTCCCAACCCCTCAGGAACCGGAAGTGCCCTTGTCTGCAGTGGAAGTGGCATATCAAGCTATTACCCAAACCACCGTAGATCCCAATCCAGATCCTCTTACAGTCTCGGATGATCTGGAAGAATTTTATATGCCTGCATGGGCAAAAAACTCTTTACATTCCATAGATTGCTTAGACACTGTTTTGCCTTCAGATGAAGCTATTCTGGAAGCTATGTGTTCACGTGATAAGATATGTGAGGATCTTCATCACCGATCTTATTTCCTTCCAGAGCTAAGCAAGATAGAAAACCAAGAGTTCCATGTGAGACTGTCGGATGATGTTGATACACCTGTCAACCCTTTACCTAGGGAAGGAGTGTTTGCCGAGGGGAATATGGAAAACATTTCCACTACTATACCGATCAACATCTCTGTAAAACCAGATGTTGTGGAGAATATTTATATAGGTGCAAGCTGCTCTCCGGAGGAGATTTCCATTTATACTGCCCTTTTCAAGGAATTCCGCGATATCTTTTCCTGGTCATATGAGGAGATGCCAGGCATTGATCCATCTATTGTTCAACATGATATCCCAACCTATCCTGATGCTAAGCCGGTTCGGCAGAAATTACGCCCCGTGAACCCGCATAAAGCGGCGGCTGTGAAGGCAGAGGTAGAAAAGCTGTTGAAAGCAGGTTTTATATATCCCGTTTCTTTGACTGAGTGGGTGTCCAACCCAGTCCCCGTTGATAAAAAGCAAGGGGCTATTCGTGTTTGTACGGACTTTCGAGACCTTAACAAAGCCTGTCCCAAGGACAACTACCCTACACCGTTTATTGATCAAATCATAAATGCATGTGCGGGTAGTGAAATATTTTTGTTTATGGATGGTTTTTTCGGCTACAATCAAATCCAAATCAAACCAGAAGACCAGCACAAAACGGATTTTATTTGCCCTTGGGGTACATTCGCGTCGGAGTCTACCATTGGGGTAGTGCTAGTTCAGAAGGATGACAAGCTCGTTGAGCATGTTGTCTATTATCTTAGCCGCGCTTTGGTTGGGCCTGAGCTTAAGTACTCCCACGTCGAGAAGTTAGCCTTAGCGGCTGTTTATGTTGTACAGAGGTTACGGCACTACATCTTACTGAGTACCACTACTGTAGTGGTGGATGTAAACCCTTTCCAATATGTTTTATCCCGACGGATTGTTGGGGGAAAATTCAACAAGTGGATAGTCATTCTTCAAGAGTTTGACTTGGTTTTCCAATCCGCTAAATCCAAAAAGTCCTTAGTTTTTGCCGAGCTTATAGCAGAATTCCCTACGGAAGAAGATGTATTGGTTCAAGATGACTCATTCCTAGATGAGCACATCTTCCTTATATCAACCTCTAATCCTTGGTACGGAGATATTCTCATATATCTCCAGACTTTGAAGTATCCTACCGCTTACTCTAGGGAAGACCGACGCAAGTTACGTCTTCATGCTAAAAACTACCTCATAATCGGAGATACATTATATCGAAGAGGGGTAGATTCTGTCTTGCGTCGCTACCTTACTCATGAGGAAGCGGATATTGTCCTAAATGATTCCCATAGCGGAGCGTGTGGGGGTCATTTATCTGGGTTAGCAATGGCCCAGAAGATATTACGTGCCGGGTATTTCTGGCCCACCATCTTTAATGATTGTGTGGAAGCTATAAAATGTTGTCATCCATGTCAGCTGTACACCAGAAAAATGCAGTCACATCCTACTCCCTTGTTTCCCGTTGTCTCGGTAGGCCCCTTCATGAAGTGGGGATCGATTATATGACATGCAACCCAGCCTCGGCTGGGGGGCACAAATACATCATTGTCGCTGTCGACTATTTCACAAAATGGGCAGAGGCAATGCCTACTTTCAAAGACAATGGGGAAATAGTAGCTTACTTCATGTTTAATCAAATTATTGCTAGGTTTGGTATTCCCAAGGTGATTGTCACTGACCATGGCAGTCATTTCCAAAATCACATGATGACAGAGCTGACCACCATGCTCGGATTTCGACAAGAACACTCTTCTCCTTATTATCCGCAAGCAAACGGTTAGGTTGAGGATGTAAACAAAACTTTAAAAACTATACTTAAACGTACTATTGATGCAGCCCGTTCAAATTGGCACATTATGTTATATCCTGATCTTTGGGCTTATCAAACCAATGTCAAAATTGCTATGGGTTTTTCCCCCTTCCAACTCGTTCACGGGGTGGAAGCTATTACGCCGATTGAATGCGAAATCCCATCCTTGCAGATAGCTATTCATGTGCTACCTGAAACAACTGAGATTGAAGAACGGTTGCTCCATTTAGAACACCTTGATGAGCAACATAGAGATGCGTTGACTGCAAATTAGGCTCATAAGAATAGGGTTAAATCTCAATATGATAAAACGGTCAAACCTTGGGTTTTCTCTGAGGGGGAACTTGTCTTGCTCTGGGACCAAGATAAGGAACCTCTGGGGGCAGGAAAATTCAAGGCTATGTGGTTGGGACCCTATGTTGTGTCTAAAGTTTTGATTAAAGGCGCATATGAATTAGTGGATTATGATGGGAATAAGCTGCCTGAGCCTAGAAATGGGCTCTACCTGAAGAAGTACTATGCCTAGGCTTAGCACTTTTTCTTGTATATTAATGTATGTATTTTTATGTACATTAGGTTGTCAGTTTCATTTTTTATACTATCTGCTGGTTGTTGCAGATGTCTTCCGAGATGTAGGTAGGTTTTGCTAATGGCACCAGCCGTCACACTTGTAACCTGGCTTCGGCAGCATGGGTTATTTACTCCCCTTCAAGACAGCTTGTTGCCGTGGGTGGCGCTTGTCTAGGTCCTGATTCCAATAATGTTGCTGAGTATAGGGCTATAATTGAGCTCCTATGGGATGCCTTGTCATGAGGCATCACCCAGCTTGAAGTCCGTTTGGATTCTCAGTTGGTTGTTTCCCAGCTCAATCGAGCTTACTAGGTGTGTAATCCTACATTGTTACGTCAGTTCATGCAAATACGTGGAAAGACATTTTGAAGTTATTACTTTTAATCACATTCCAAGAAACCAAAATTCATTAACTGATGCATATGCTAATTATGTTTTGGGCTGGCATCTCACACACATTCCATAAAATATATAGCAAATACATAAGAAACATTTGTAAATAAACTGACAACCAAACTCAAATATATATATGTAAATGTCTGTTCATACATAGGATAGGTCAAGTCTGATCCGTAGATCCCATCATGTACAAAATATACAAAAAGTGGATCAACATCCATCAAAATGCCTAAAACTAAGCCTGCCCGCCATGGCCACTGGGACCTCCTTGGTCCCCGTGATCTCTGTACCCCCTGGCTTCCTCAGCCTCCTCGGCTTCGGCAGCCTCCACTGCATCTCTATATACACATACTGCTCTGGCTACCCATCTGAAAAGCCGTAGCCAGGCCGGTGGAACCCCAACTACAGACTCCTGCATAGCTACAGGGAGATGCTCTATCCGTATCGTAGGTACTCGCTCGGTCAGCCTACCTAGCTTCGCCTCGAGTACCGTGATCAATCCTGGGTCTCCCCCTGCAACAGGACGTACAAAGGTACGTGGGTGCCCTACAGGGCGGATGGGTCCAATATCTGCATTTTGACACATGAGTAGGGTTAGACTTGTGCATATGTATATATCCTATCATTTGAAAATCCATAAAAAATTTGATAATGAAAAAAATAAAAAATGACTTACTCAGCTCTCCCCATGCTCCTCCTGGAGGGAGGACTAGATCCGGATCACCTCGGAAATCTAATTCGGAATATGGAAACTACTCCAATGCTGGCACCTGCCGTTCCCACCATGTGTAAAAATCGTCATCATACATGCTCTGTACTATGTCTCCTCCTCCCTGACGGAGGAAGATATCTCCCCACCTGCTCAGCCTTGGCTGACGTGGATGTCTGATCTCTAAGGGTATCGCAAGGCTCACAGCTGGCACTCTCTCAAAGAAGAACGCAACCAATATACTAGCATACCCGAAGTTCTTCTGTCTCCCCCTCCTACAATCGGATAATTGCCTCTTCATAATGGGGGCAATTCCCGAACACCAGTCATATAGAGCGCCTCTGAAACAATCAACTGCCACTCTCTTCTGAGTCCTGGTGGCATGATGTAGTCCTGATGACCCTGAAAGTCTAACAATAGTACTGGCCAATACCTACAGCGTAAAGTCCTGTATGTCTGCGATGAGAACACTACTGCCCTTCTTTTGAGTACCTGGCCTGCAGAATACATCAACATAATTCTGGACACTCAAGGGGTCACCACCCCTGCCAGTGCCCTCTAGGTTCACCGGTGCTCCCCGATGTGATAATCCGGTAATGAAATAGATGTCCTCTATGGTAAGCTCCAAAGTCTCACCTTGGATGTTGAACATCCCCAGGTCATGGTCCCAATAACTGACTAAGAACTCTAATATGCGGACATTGGCCCGCATGGGTGATGTGCAGAAAAACTTGAATAGCCCACTATTCCGCAATGCTTGGATAGTAGGCGGGATTTGGAGAGCCGCTTGGTCCATCATCTCATGTTCCCTCTCCCTCCACTCCAGCACCATATTTTCCTGACAAAAAACACATAGTGTGATTCAGTAATTCATCATAAAAATTTAAAAATTTGACCTATTTTTAAAGCTTTTAGCTATGACGCAGTATGGGCGACTGTCCATTGGGACAGCTCGCGAGTCATTCACGACTTCCCTATGCAGCAACTCGCGCATCAAACGCGTATGCGCGGCTTTCCTATGCAGCAACCCGCGTATACATTTTGCCATTTTTTATATTGATGAATTAAATTGAATTGACCATTAATTCTAAAATTTGTTTGGATGAAATTAAAGAGCACAGGGTGTAGATTTACCTGACACTGACGGATCTGAATTCCACCGGTCCAATTGTCCACAACGAGCGATCAAAGTTAGAGGGTAAAACTTTCCTTTTTGGTTCAAAAAGTGCAATGGTGAGAAAGGTTTTGTTTTTCAAACTATTTATAGAAAAATTATTTCGTAAAGTGGGTTTTTTCTATAGTTTGAAACGTCAATTGATTAATACCATCCTTTTTTGTGCCTTGGAACAGGTTTACTAACTATTTCAAAGTGTTGATGCTTCTATAGGGTGGTTTTTGCTCTTCCCAACACATGTTGGAAACTTATCACTCCACATTAACCTTAGTATGCAACATTTTGCCACGGACTATGATATTTTAAGCCATTAGTCCCTTGTCTCTACCATTGTTCTTCCGTGGCTAGGATCCCTATTTTATGAGTATCATCTTTATATGCCTTTGCCATCCTTTGGTACTCATTCCGTCACTGTTTCAGGCCTAGGGGTTTCCTCATAGTTTTTTTTCACGCCAAATAGAGCTTCTTCTGAATCTCTCTTTACAAGCTATCCCTTTATAGGACTCCCCGCCCTATGGAGTTTCTTTAGGCCCAGGTCTGACTCCTTCAAAATAGACTTGACTGCCGAGTAAACTTGTCCGTTCAGGCTCGTTAAGAATATGTGAATGGGAATCCGCATTGGTGGTAGGTTATCTCTTTCTCGGACCATGTGGAATAATACGAGAAAGGATCACTCTCTTTTCTTCGGAATTGAGAAGAGTATTCTCAGGTATAGGTTTATCACTTTTCCGGACCTGAGGGACTAAATTTACGGAAAAGGAACACCCAGTTTGAGCTTACTTTTTCTTTTTCGTGATTTGGAACCAAACATGAAAAAGATTCCGAGTGTACTTTGTGTCTTTGTCATGCTCGTTAAACACTCAAGAACAAAGCAACGAGTTTATTGTTGTAAGCCCCATTTCTCGTAACCAAATGGATCTTTCCGAGTGATCTTGCTTTCCTTCACACTCGTAAAACTCAAGCTATTTTATGCTGTTATGGAAGGAGCGTTGGGTAGGTGGTAATTTAACCTTTTTCGGACCTCCCTGACTAAGTACGAAAAAGGTTCACCTTTTCTTCTTCGGAAGTTAAGAGAGTTCTTATGTGGTTGGTTTTATACTTTTTCGGCCTCAGGAGACTAAATTGGACGAAAAAGGACCCCCCTGGAGTCTTCTTGGCATTTCCAGACTCTCTAAATATGAAAATACCACATGAGCATGTACTAGTTCGGGCTCATTAAATCCACGGATCAGTGTATCAAGCATTATTTTCCCATCTCTTCAAGCTTGTTAAAAAATGAAGAGGGAACCGAGTTGGCTTTCCTGGACTCGTTAAAACTTAACAGGGAAGGTAAGGAAGAAGTTTTCTCTTGTTTTCAGTAATGGCAGCATGTCATCCTTGAACATAGCACTTTTTGCCTTCCGATATCCATGTTTCAGTATACACTTGTGTTCAGCTATCACTTTGAGTTTTGACTCCTCCTCTTGTCCATTATACCTGGGGAATCTGTTCATGTCTCCTACATGATAGATAAGTCTAGTTGTTCTATCTATCCGTTGTATGCTGCCTTGGGTCATCTCTGTGTCGTGCTCCCTGTTCAAGGATTATACCTAATGTTTGATTTATCACCTGATCCCATCACTGTTTACTTGTGTCTCCCTTCTTTTTCCCAGTTCCTAGTCACTCTTGTGATCCGTTGGAGGATCCATTGCCTTCCCTATCATAGTATGGTTCCGTTTCAGTATTTCCTGATGATGATGACCTAGAGTTTTGACGATGGTACCTCTGGATTCACTTTCATCATTGGTGAACTCCTTTGCTTCAGTTGTCAATTATCATCTATTGGTTGACAAACTGTTG
>LPNX010628937.1:78371-88879 GCA_001517045.1 Pseudotsuga menziesii
AAAGGTGGAAGGTTGTGACATGCTCACTAGGATATTCACCAGCCTTACCTTCGAACTTGGGAATCTCCAAAGGAATCTTGGTAGGGACTACCGACCATGCCGGATCATGAGACACAGGATCATTCGTTAATATCGACAAATCAGGTCAGTTCAAGGTTGCAAGGAAAGGGAACCTACGTTAAGTTGGTCGATGCCACACTCCCTGATAGGACTGGTTCGGATAAGGTTGATTGCTATACACACCATGGCCTTGGCCAGTGGGATAATAACCTCCTCCCATATGACCCATGAAGGGCTGCATGGAATCATTGTAATGCAGAGTACCTTGAGTATGAGGTGCTACAAAGCCATAGTTAGAAGTGTAAGTGGGTTGTTTATACCTGTACCCATATGGTTAATAGTTTTTTCTGTAATACGTTCCATAAGAAAGTCCATGGGAAGCTCCATACGATGGACCATGAGATGGTCCACGAGATGTTCCATAAGATGGTCCACAGGTAGGTATATGGGAAGATCCATGAGCTAGTCCACGAGACACTCCATGAGACGATGCATAAGTAGGTATATAACCTGCTGACACATAAGGAGGTACTTGGGCTTGTGACACTACAGTGTTAGAAAATGTATGACGGACATGGCTTGCAGTAGATCCCCAACCCAAAGGACCACTAGAGTTAGGAAGAGGATGCGTCAAAAAGGATTTTGAAGGAATAGGTTGAGAAGATGATGGAATATTTGAAGGAATATAGCTTGTACCCCCAATATTCACATGTCTCAGCTGAGGTCCCCAAAGAGGAACACTAGTGCTAGGTCTGGGCTGTGTGTGTGAAGGAATTTCCACCACTGGAGTGGATGGTGCAATGTGACTACTATCACCAAACCTCTCTGCATGGAAAGGATTGGAAGTGCCCCCAGGAACTGTATCAAGGTCACCAACCAGTTCGACATGAGGTACCAGACCAGGATCAAGAATATCAGGCATGGTGAGATAGTGGAACTGCGTTCAGGTATTTTAAAATCTCAACGTTTCGATCTCTACTTTGAGATCATCTTCAGGAGACCAATCGAATATTGGTGAAATAATAACTACTACCCAATTTTTCATAAATATAGAAGGAAAGTTTAATGTTGAGATCATCTTCAGGAGACCAATCAAAGCTTGGTGAAGAATAACTACTACTCAAGAATGCCATATCTAATGTGGCCAATGCTGGTGGATGCATGGCGAGTGTCTTCACCCAGATAGTATAACCAATACTGAGGATCAGAGCTAATGTAATCAGGAAACTGTGATAAATATTCTTGTGACGGTCCATCCCCATAAGGACCAGACTCAGGTAGATTTCCATATGTGCTTAAAGGTTCAACCTCCACTGCCAAATGCGGGGAAGGAGGAAGTTCTAGTACCTTAGACCCATGATGACTCATGGTGAGATCTCTGTGTGAATCAAAGTGATGAATAGCCCACCCAGACTGTCTGGCTCTCTCTCCCATGGGAGGAGGAGAAGTAGAAGGCGAGAGACCTGCTAAACAATGAGATTAATGGGGAGCCACACCTGGATCCACAATGACTCAACAAAAAGAAAAGACTCAATATATCTACCCTGCCCTAAGTAGACAAGCGTGCACAGAGCATACACTTAAGAAAATATAAAGCCAAACAACAAGCAAACCAAGGGTAGGATAAGTGAGCTCCTAAATGAATCATGTATGTCTCTCCTAAGAGAGGCTTGAGACTCCCATACACAACAAGCATAGGTTCGTAACCAATTATAGTGTCCCTCATCTTCAATGCATATAGCGACTGTGTTGTCTGAACCCTACCTGGCCAGGACACCTGCATAATAACCTCTACAAATACCCCCTCTATAACATAGGTAAGGAAACTAAGGTCACCTCAATATAACCAATTCTCAGGTGGACAGTTGCAGGTGGGATCGACCGTATGGGCAGGGTAGCAAAGTTTGAAGTATGAAAGCACAACTGGTACCCCATAGGTGCACCAGATATGAATACAATCCTATAAATATAACTAGTTGTAATGTCCCGGTTTTGACCCCGCTACATTAGATGTATATGATGTATAAATTGTAAATGATCATGGTGTGGAGCTAAAGGCCAAGGCCCCACCATTGATCGGTAACGTTATGTTTGGATTTGAATTGTCATCGATGGTATATCGAGGCATGCGGCATACATTTTGAGTTATCTTCATGTAAATATGCATCTATAATTAAAAATAAACACAACTAGCTACGGTCGCGGCAACTAAATCGAAAGGGGCATGATTTTCACAAGGATAAGGATGTTGGGGGGGGGAATTGTCAACTTTGGCCAATAAGGAAAATTACCCATGTGTCTTTTTCCCTTGTCTTGTTCCAACCACCTTCTTTAATAATTTATGCTGGTAGCTGAGGGAAGTTATGGCAGTTAATTGTTTTGGGAGTGGGGTGGTAGGACTGTCAGTCCTTTCCCCCATGCACACTCCACCCATAGTTGACTTATGAATTGGAAGGGGAAAAATGACCATCAATCCTTCACGCAGACATTCTCCTTTACCCCACGCCTGTGCTGAACACCCACGCTCTCCAAATTCGCGTCCTTGCCATTGTTGCTCATCTTCACACAGGGAATTGTTGCTGTTACTCACGCACGTCAAATTTCGCGTCCTCTCAACTGTTGTTGTTCACCCACGCGCCCAGGAAGAGCTGTTCATTCCTCACGGGGTCTGATTGTTTCTCTCACGCACAGGAATTTCTGGGTTTTACCCACATGATTTTCTTCTGCGGATTGGTGGACGGTGCTGCTGTGTCTTTGCCTCAGAATTCTGAACTGTGGATTTGGCGTTGATTGTTACTCATGACCAGGTTAGAATTCTGTTAATTTCTTTTACCGCATGGTCTGTGTAAGTCTCCCCGTGGCTTCATTGTCTTGAAGGGACTGCTGATTTTCCCCTATTGTACTTGGGTTGCTATTGTGTTTGGGAATTGTTGTAATTCTCTTGAGAGTCATTTTGGCCACAATAGGGCCAAGAACGACTCAAGAAATCATTTTCCCTGTTTAAGCTGTGATAGCTGGTTGGTTGCTTGAGTGCAATGGTTGGTCTTCGGATTGTATTGGGAGCAGGGATGTTGGCTTAGATTTTCTTGATCAACCTGGTGGCAGGAAACCACACAGACAGAGCTAGAGGGCTGGCCTTCTTCTCCATCACCCCTGAATAGCACTGGAAGGGAATACAGGGCCTAAGGGACTGTGTAGCAGAGAAGGGACTGATTCCTTGTGTTGGGTGTGTTTGGGTGTCTTAGAGGTTAGGCTAGTTCTAGTGTAGGTGTTCTTGGCTCTGTAATGAGTTCACCAGCTTAGCAATTTTCCTTCTCCAGCTCCTTAATGGCCTGATAAACCCAACTGTGTTGGCTTGGCTGTGTTTCAGACATCCTTGGCTATGTGTAAGCCTGCTAGTTCCCTTATTCCTTGGAGAATCATGCCTAGCTCGGGGGTGGCGGCGTTGCTGAGAGATTAAGGAGCATGCTGGCCTATGGTTGGGTGGAACGTTGCAGCGACGTAGCTGGTTGCGGATCGAGTTCATCCTAAGATAAGTAATTTTGTCCATTTTACTTCTGCAATCTTAATTTCTGTTAATGAAATTGATGAACATGTTAAATGAATACATGCATGTATGAATGCTGTTTTTTTCCGCTGTGTATGAGGATTAAATTGCATTTGTGCATGATGAATAATCCTGTGTGCATATTTTAGCTCAAATTTGTTCAAGCATTCTGTTTCAGTAAATTTTATGCCTGTACATGTTCATGGGGCTCTTATCCTAGGTGGTTTAAGCCACGTTTCACGTCCTCTCTGCTCGCTTGGAGGGATGGGAACGTGACAAAATGGTATCAGAGCTCTGGGTTGCAGCAATGGGCCTCTATGGGCCAAGAAGATGCCATGACAGAAGGTAGAATTACCTTCTCTGTTGAGCAGAGCAGCAGCAAGTTTCAAAATCACCAAAGTGTTTGAACAGTGGTTCATCGGAGCACTAAGTGGAATCAAATTCCGCTGTGGAAGAAGGATTCGGCGTTTGACAGCCTGCAGTTGCAGCTGTGAAAAGGATTAGACCGCCGACGTAGTAATGGGTCCGATTGTCGACGAAAAGAAATTCTGAAAAATAGTTTAAGTGTTTGAACAGTCGGAAGGATTGGCGGATTTGACTTCCGCTGTAGCAGAAGGTTTAACCTTTTCCCATCCGCCGTTGCAGACGGCGAAGCGATTCCGCATCCGACGTGAAAGGCCGCCGACAGCCGACACGGTCGAAGAAAGACAAAATTTTAAAAATTTGTCTAAGTGTTGGGAAATCGGAGGCGGGAGTGATCTTCCGTCCGCCGTTGCGGAAGGATTCGGACTTTGGCGAGCCGCCGTTGCGGAAGCCAAAGTCATTTGGATTCCAATGTCGAAGTCTGTTGATGTCCGACGTTCAAGTTGGTCTAAGTTCCGATCGGGAGAAGTTAAGGTTTGGCAAGCCGTCGTTGCGGAAGCCAAAGTCATTTGGCTTCCGATGTCGAAGTCTACCGACATCCAACGTTCAAGTTGTTCTAAGTGCCGATCAGGAGAAGTTAAGGTTTGGCGAGCTGCCGTTGCGGAAGCCAAAGTCATTTGGCTTCCAATGTCGAAGTATGCTGACGTCCGACATTCAAGTGCCAAATCGGAAGAGAAAGTGTTCTGGGAGCCGATTCGGCGGAAGAAAGAATGGAAAGAGGAGCCAATTCTACGGAAGGAAGAATGGTTCCAGGAGCCGATTCAGCGGAAGGAATAGTGGAATGAGATCCGATTCTGTGCAAGGGGAAAATTTGAGTTTTCCGTGACATTTTTCCAGTAGATTTTAATTGTTTTCTAGTGGGATTTTTGACTGTTTCTCAAGGAGTTTTCAAGGCTGAAAAAGAGAAATTGGCAGCGATCTAATGCATCGGATTGCGCGAAATTAATGTTTTACAAAAAAAAAAAAAAACGAGGGCGCTGCCCTCGACCCGAAGCCACAAGGGGGAAAGCCCCCCTTGACCCCCGTCATCCCCCTCAGATAGACATTCTTTGAGGAAGAAAAATCTAGTGTTTGGGCAAATTGTTATTTATGGTTATTCCAAGAGGGGGTAAGTGATTCTGATTTATATGTTATGGATCTAACATTTGTGTTATTAACACGTTTGCAGAATCATAATCATCTCCCAGGGAAGTATTCCAAGTAGTGCAGTTTGGTAAGTAAGTGGTGGTTCAGTATGAGAACCCATGATGGGTATGATGCTCGGGATTCCTATGAGCGAGCAGAAGATGCCGTGGGAGAAAATGTCCGTAATAGAAACGATGACATTGAGTCTAATGGAAGGAGATTCCAAGAGACACCGTCAGATGTTGCAGCTACTATGAGAAGCTTAATTAAAGCCCAGGAGGAGCAGCATCAGTTGAATGCTGCTATGTTGCAGAGTTTGACAGACTTGCAAAGGAAGATAGACTCGGGACGAGGTACAGCAAGACCAGAAGGCAGTAAGAGCAGTACTAGGAGAAGGAGAAGAACTTCTATTGGAACATCTGATTCTGAAGAATCCAGTGGGGATTCCAGTTCTTCTTCTCATAAAAGAAAAAGAAAGAGACACCATAGGGATCACTCTCGGGATGAATTTAAAAAGGAAAAACCTCCTACGTTTGATGGTGATGTAAAGACTGGACAAGAGGCTGAAGCTTGGCTTCTTGGTATTAAGAAGTACTTTCAAGTGCATGATTATTCAGGAAACATGAAGGCGAGAGTTGCCATATTCAATCTAAATGGAAGAGCATCCATTTGGTGGGAACACTTCAAGCAGGTAAAAAGGATCAGTGAAAGGAAACTGAAGTGGAAACAGTTCAAGAAGTATTTTAAGCAGAAATACCTATCTGACAGGTATTATGATGACAAGATCAAGGAGTTCCATGAGCTGAGATTGGGACAACAGACCATGGAAGAGTATGCTAATAATTTTTTGGAGCTGTTGAGGTATGTCCGATACATCAGAGATGAAAAAGTGAAAGTCCAGCGTTTTTTGAGTGAATTACCTCAGTATTACAAAGACAGGATTGAGTTTTATGAGCCTAGAACTCTTGAAGAAGCAATAAGGAAGGCTAAGTATTGCTATGAGCAAAGCAAAGGTAAGCTGAATTACCATAAGGCCTGGAAGGACAAGAAGAATGATAAGTTTGACCAAAGAAAGAAAGGTTTCAAACCTTCTAATTTCAGGAATCAGCAGAAGCAGCCATCCCAAGCTGCGAGTAAACCAGTTGGAGTGACAGGAGAAAAGCCTAAGGATCCACAACAGAATAGAGGGCCGCTTCAATGTTGGAAATGTGGAGGACCCCACATGCGTAGAAATTGTCCACTCGAGAATGAGAGTGCAAGGCCAACTTATAACATTCAAGAAGCAGAAACAGTGGGTCAAGTAGCAAGGGCAATTCCTAGGATTTATGCAGCACTGGAGGACCGCCAGGTAGATCACCAGTCAGCTGTGGTTGAAGTAGCAGGTAAGATTGTTGAGCAATCTGTTTCTATTTTGATTGACCCTGGTTCTACACATAGTTACATTACTCCCAGAGTAGTGGAAATTTGTGCTTTAAAGAAAGTAAAGCATAGGAAGTCTTGGTTAGTACAGCTAGCCACTGGAACTAAGAGAAAAGTCAGTGAAGTGGTAGAGAAATGTCCATTGGTCATGAATGGACTGGTCACTTATGTAGATCTGAATGTTCTACCGCTTGGTTCCTATGATGTTCTCATTGGAATGGATTGGTTAGAAGCTCACAGGGTGAAGCTTGATTTCTACAATAAGACTTTCGAATGCATGAATGAGGAAGGAAACCTAGTAGTTGTGAAGGGCATTTCAAAGGTGATTTTAGTACAGCAGGTTTCAACAATGTAGTTAAAGAAGTTCTGTAGGAAGGGTTGCCAGTTGTATGCAGCTCAAATTTTGGAGGAAACAAGAGATGAAACTCCAAGGTTGGAAGACTATCAGGTGTTACAGGAATTCAGGGATGTGTTTCCTGATGAGATTCCAGGGATTCCTCCAAAGAGGGACATTGATTTCACTATTGAACTTGCGCCAGGAGCAGCACCAGTGTCCAAGGCACCCTACAGGATGAGCACGCCAGAGATGCTAGAATTGAAGATGCAACTGCAAGAGTTGTTGGAAAATAAATATATCCGTCCGAGTGTGTCTCCTTGGGGAGCACCAGTTCTATTTGTAAAGAAGAAAGATGGTACACTCAGGTTATGCATTGATTACAGACAGTTGAACAAGGTTACTGTGAATAATAAATATCCTTTGCCTAGGATTGATGACCTCTTTGATCAAATGAGGGGAGAAAAGGTATTTTCCAAGATTGACTTGAGGTCTGGTTACCATCAGGTGAGAATGAAGGATGAAGACATTCATAAGACAGCCTTCAGGACAAGGTATGGGCATTATGAGTTTGTAGTGGTACCATTTGGCCTTACAAATGCACCAGCTACATTTATGTGCCTTATGAATAGTGTCTTCAGCAGGTATTTGGACAAGTTTGTTCTTGTTTTCCTTGATGACATTCTTGTTTATTCTAAGAATGAGGAAGAGCATGAAGAGCATTTGAGATTGACTTTGAATTTGCTCAGGGAGCATCAGTTGTATGCGAAACTGAGAAAGTGTGACTTCTATAGAGATAGAATTCAGTATTTGGGTCACATTATCTCAGAAGAGGTTATATATGTGGACCCTGAAAAGATTGAAGCCATTATGAATTGGCCTACTCCAAGAAATGTGACAGATGTAAGATCTTTTATGGGACTTGCAGGATACTACAGGAGANNNNATGGGTCAGGTAAAGGTGCAATGGGAGCACTTCGGACCTGAAGAGGCTACATGGACGCTGGAGGATGCCATGCGATTGGAACACCCATTTTTGTTCAATTCTGTGGAACACTGAGGCGATACCAGTGTAGCATTTTGTTCAAATTTTGTAAAGCACTGAGGACAGTGCTATTGAAGGGAGAGGGGAATGTAATGTCCCGGTTTTGACCCCGCTACATTAGATGTATATGATGTATAAATTGTAAATGATCATGGTGTGGAGCTAAAGGCCAAGGCCCCACCATTGATCGGTAACGTTATGTTTGGATTTGAATTGTCACCGATGGTATATCAGGGCATGCGGCATACGTTTTGAGTTATCTTCATGTAAATATGCATCTATAATTAAAAATAAACACAACCAGCNTTCACATGCTATCACTTCCTTGCAAAAGAAGGGGATGAAGTTTGAATGGACATCGAGGTGTGAAGAAAGCTTCCAGCGGTTGAAGAACCTTCTCACCAGTGCACCAATATTGAAAGTTACAGATCCAGAGAAAGATTTTATGGTGTGTACCGATGCATGTGGACAAGGGCTTGGAGGAGTCCTTATGCAAGACAACCACGTGATATGTTATGAGTCAAGAAAGATGAAGGAGAATGAGAAGAACTATGCCACTCATGATATAGAGCTTGCATCCATAGTACATGCTCTCAAGATGTGGAGACATTACTTGATGGGTAGGAGATTTGAGCTTAGAACGGATCACTGTGGACTGAAGTATTTGTTTGATCAGCCTACCCTGAATGCTAGGCAAGCAAGATGGTTGGAGCTTTTATGTGAGTTTGATTTTGAAATTAAGCACATAAAAGGAAAGGAGAATAAGGTAGCTGATGCACTCAGCAGGAAAATGCAAGAAATGCATGTGGCATCTCTTAGTATTTGCCAATCGGGTTTGAGGCAACAGATTGTTAGTCATGTTGCTGGAGATGAATTGTATGAGCAAGTAAAAGACAAGTTGCAGCAGCAAGGTCTTGAGAAGAGGTATGAGAGATATAAATTGGAAGAAGATGGGCTTCTCACTTATAAAGGTAGGATTTATATTCCAGATGTAGCAGATTTGAGGAGAGTTGTTATGGATGAAATCCATCAAGCTCCATATTCTGGTCACCCAGGATATCAGAAGACAATTGCTACAGCTAGAAAGCAGTACTTTTGGCCAGGTATGAAAAAGGATATGGCTGAGTACATTTCAAGGTGCATGAAATGTCAATAGGTAAAGGTCGAGCATCAACATCCAGCAGGATTGTTGCAGCCTTTGCCAGTTCCGGAATGGAAATGGGAAGTTATTTCCATGGATTTTATTACCGGATTGCCGATGACTTGGAGACAACATGATTCTATCATGGTTGTCGTGGACAAGTTGACTAAGGCAGCACATTTTATACCAGTTAAGTCTACTTATGAGGCCGGTGACATTGCAAAGATCTTCATGAAGGAGATTTTCAAATTGCATGGATTGCCTAAGGCAATAGTCTCTGACCGAGATGTCAAGTTCACTTCCAACTTTTGGAAGGGGTTGTTTGCAGATTTGGGTACAAAGCTAAAATTCAGCACTGCATACCATCCTCAGATGGATGGGAAGACTGAGAGAGTTAATTAGGTGCTTGAAGACATGCTTCGCATGTACGTAATGGACAAACCAACCAAGTGGGAAGATTACTTGCACTTGGTAGAGTTTGCTTATAACAANTAAGGATGTGGGGGGGGGGGAATTGTCAACTTTGGCCAATAAGGAAAATTACCCATGTGTCTTTTTCCCTTGTCTTGTTCCAACCACCTTCTTTAATAATTTTTGCTGGTAGCTGAGGGAAGTTATGGCAGTTAATTGTTTTGGGAGTGGGGTGGCAGGACTGTCAGTCCTTGCCCCCATGCACACTCCACCCATAGTTGACTTATGAATTGGAAGGGGGAAAATGACCATCAATCCTTCACGCAGACATTCTCCTTTACCCCACGCCTGTGCTGAACACCCACGCTCTCCAAATTCATGTCCTTTCCATTGTTGCTCATCTTCACGCAGGGAATTGTTGCTGTTACTCATGCACATCAAATTTTGCATCCTCTCAGCTGTTGTTGTTCACCCACGCGCCCAGGAAGAGTTGTTCATTCCTCACGGGGTCTGATTGTTTCTCTCACGCACAGGAATTTCTGGGTTTTACCCACGTGATTTTCTTCTGCGGATTGGTGGATGGTGCAGCTGTGTCTTTGCCTTAGAATTCTGAACTGTGGATTTGGCGTTGATTGTTACTCATGCCCAGGTCAGAATTCTGTTAATTTCTTTTACCGCGTGGTCTGTGTAAGTCTCCCCGTGGATTCATTGTCTTGAAGGGACTGCTGATTTTCCCCTATTGTACTTGGGTTGCTATTGTGTTTGGGAATTTTTGTAATTCACTTGAGAGTCATTTTGGCCACAATAGGGCCAAGAATGACTCAGGAAATCGTTTTCCCTGTTTAAGCTGTGATAGCTGGTTGGTTGCCTGAGTGCAATGGTTGGTCTTCAGACTGTATTGGGAGCAGGGATGTTGGCTTAGATTTGCTTGATAAACCTGGTGGCTGGAAACCACACAGATAGAGCTAGAGGGCTGGCCTTCTTCTCCATCACCCCTGAATAG